>JAVJIF010021970.1:0-101709 GCA_038442645.1 Agave tequilana | reverse complement strand
AACAAGGTGGGGGCACCTTGTTGCTGAGACCGGGGCGTTGAGCCAACGCGCCTTGATGCTGAGACGCGGGCTTCGGGCCGACGCGCCTTGATGCTGAGACGCGGGCTTAGCCAACGCGCCTTGATGCTGAGACGCGGGCGTTTGTTGAGCCAACGCGCCTTGATGCTGAGACGCGGGCGTTGAGCCAACGCGCCTTGATGCTGAGAGCGGGCTATCTCTCGCGTCTTGATTGTCACATTTAGCCTTGCGCCTGGATCTTGGATCTCTGTGTTTTGGTGGCTTGTCTTGGTGATTTTTAGACAGCCTACAGAACCCCCTCCAAAGTTTTCGACATTCCGCAGTTAACTGGGACGGATTTCGAAATACTTTGGACTCTAGCTGAGTTCGCCTTCATGACTAGACTGTTGATGCTCCGGGTTGATCTTATCTGGATTGGTCTTCGTGAGTGTACTGTTGAACTCTTTGAAGCCCCCAGAGTTGATCATGTTGAGTGTTTAGATGCACAGTCTAAACCTCCCCGATTGCTTTTAGTCTGTCACTGGCGTGCTTTAAGCCAGGAATGGTTGGTCGTCTGCTTGCGTCAGTGTACTGTTGAACTGATTTTGCAGAAGCAGGAGGCCAAACGCAGGTTCTTTTTCAAAAAGCAGAGATGGTACTGCTGTAAAGGCGCGATTCTGTAACGTGCGTCCTTTGGCAATGGAGACGTGACTGATCTTCAGAAGGCAGACGTGATATTTGGCCAGACTGGAAGGACGCGAATTTCTTAGAGAGACACGACCTTCCAAATGCATTCATGGAGAGGCTGACGTGGCATGTCCATCGAGGAGGTGCGTTCTTTGGGCGCGAATTCTGTGCCATGTCATGATTACGCCGCCAGCTGGCCTAGGGAACCGGCGAAATTTCGCCTTTTGGCGCGCGGATTTCCTGGTTCATAAATGAACTGCTCCACGTGTCGACTGCTGACTCGTGGCGGGGTGCGACGCATGATCTTCTCCGTTCAGAAAACGATTTGGTTACACGCGTCAAGCGGCGACTCGCTGCAGCGTCTACCGGGCCACACGCCGCGTATCTTCGCGAATCCCTGTGCCTATAAAAGGCAACAGTTGGAGAGATGCATCTTCTTCTCCGAACGCGCTTACTCAGAGATTTAAGAGAGTTCTTCTTCTCCATTTACTGCTCATCTTCTCATTGACCCTGATCACCAATGGCACCCAAGGTCAAGCCGACCGCATCGTCCTCAAAGGCGACCATGCCGAGGCCCAGAGGGGCGCTCCTCCTCTGCACAGGACGTCGTTCTCCCAGGTCTCCAAGGTAAAGGCCTCTTAGGCGGAAGTTTCGCCATTAAAGAAAGTTCAAAGAACTTTTAAGAACCCTTAACACGGAATTTCAAATCGTGTTTGATTCCCAGACGCAGTCTTTGGGATGATAACCGAGGCGCGGGTTTGGACCCTCGCCCTTGAGTCTGCGCTTCAGATTCTTCACTTAGAATATTTTCTATTTGTGAAGGGTTCAGACGCGGACTTAGTTTACAGAACGCGGATTTGATCCTTGCGTTCTGTTTCCATCTGGCACCAAGTCCAAGTACTTTGACATCTGGGGATGTGAAAGGAAGGGAGTTACCCTCCTTAACTTCTGGCGATTATGGTAGTGGAAAGGTTAAGGTGGATAACTCCCTTCTTTTCGCACCCCAGAAGTGACATCAAGGAGAATGTTGTGGAGACGCCGATCCCATAGGTCTGGACGCGGATTTGATAATTCCTGCGTCCAGTGCCTCTTCTGCGTGGATGCGCAGGTCTGGACGCGGATTTTAATAATCCTGCGTCCAGTGTCTCTTCTGCGTGGATGCGCAGGTCTGGACGCGGATTTGATAATTCCTGCGTCCAGTGTCTCTTCTGCGTTCGGATTATGAACACTTAGCATTTTTTTCTATGCTTTTGATAGAGTATCTAACTAAGTGTCCTTTTCTTTTTGCAGCGCCACGCCCTGCTACTTCACTCGCCAAGAAGTGCCACTTTGGTCATGTAGGTGGTGCCGACCGGGATTTGACTTTTGTATTACAAAGGACTGTTCCTGTGACTGCTGACAAGTCACCGGATCGCAGAGAGAGGCTCTCAAATGTTGACATGAGAACTCTTCGGGTGTTTATGACTGATGCAGCATTCGCAACAGATGCTGGCATCAAGCTGGAGAAGCCTGCCTTCTTCTTCGGAGATCGTATCCACGAGGGCGGCCATAGCGTGTATGACGGAACTTACAAATGGCTCCGTCAAATAAAGGGTGGAAGATTCTTTCTTCCAGACATGGAGAGGATGTTCCCGCTGTCCTACTTCCAGCATATGTCCGTCCCTCGGAAGATGGAATGGGACCTTGCTCGATATGTTCCCGAGATCACTCTCGGTGATTTGGGCTCCCACAAAGTATACCGTCATGATAGCCATGACAGGTCAGTTATCGGCCTTTTCCCTGGGTCGCGCAGGACTGAGTTCCAGCTGGGGAGATACCACAACTTGGCACTACCTTCCTCAACGCCTTCATGGAGGCGGAGGGTGACTACCCGGTTGGGTTCCGTGCGCCGGGGTGGGTCCGTTCCACGGAGAACTATTGGTGGGGCAGAATGGTCGGCTTTGTCCTTACCGAGCTCGGGGGTCTGCTAAAGCGCGTGGGACTGTACTCGGCAGTCAGGGCCGTGCAGTGGGGATCCCTCAAAGCTCTCAGAACTTCTTCGGGATTCTAGAGCGTTATAATCCTTCGACGGGGACGTTCTTCACTCCGGTCGGAGAGATGGGCCTTGCTCTGCACGAGCTGCACGAGGTCTCGGGGCTGTCGACAGGGGATATTCCCTATGAGGAATATGTCCCGACCGCTGTGGAGCTTCGCTATGTGAAGGAGGAGTTTCCCCTCATATATGAGACCTACTGGGAAGTGCTATGTCACTTCCACATTTGCGGCCAGATAACCAAATGGCGGTCGCAGGGAGTCAAGCAACTGTCTTGGGCCAGTTACTTGTTCAATAATGTCAACACCAAAGACCATCGGATAACCCGATTGGATCCCAGCTCTGACAGGGAGATTGAAGACAGGATCGACCAGGCTCCGAACAGCTTCTACACCACGGAGTCGAACGAGGACGGTTTCGACCCTGACTTGGTTTTTGAAAGCTTTCACCATCAAGCCGGACTCCTATCTCCGATCGGGCGCTGTTGGCGGGCTTTCTGATGCTGTGGCTGAAGCGCTGTGTGGTGCCCACGCTGCCGCATGAAGTCATTGTTGCTGACGTGGTGTGTACCCGGCGGTGCTCCTGGCTCATGGGAACCCCATAGCCCTTCTCCCGGCCGTGGCGGCTGGTATTCAGAGCGGGCTGCGGGCGCTCACTAAGAGTTTCTGCGAGCCACCAAAAACTGCAGACTCCGAGGGAAAGCCGTATGTTGACTCAGAGGGGAGTCCGACGGTGAAGCGTCCCAACCCTCGTGTCGAGCTGCCTTACACGTACCTTATTGCTTGGTACGTGATGCATTGCCCTTCTTTGATGACGGCAGCGCGTTGGAGGGAGATTCTGTCCCTTTTGTACAGCGGTTGGAGGGTTCAAAATGGCGTGATCCTTATATATATTACGTCCGGAAGTGCCTTTCAGACCCTGCAAACTACCAGCTCAATCGCTGCCTCCTCCAGTCTCCAGATCCTTGATGCATCTTTCGGGGATCTACTTGTTGATTCTGTTGGCCCAGATGACTTCACGAGGTTATCCGCGGGGGCCTTCTGGTGGTTGCTAAATATCCGGCCCGGATATGTGCTTTTCCGGCAAGGGACGTCATGTACCATTGAGCCGTACATGCCGAGTCGCTTCGCTCGACAGTTCGGCTATGATCAGCTCTATGTCGGGAACCCCAATGCTAGACTTGCCTTCGAAGGGAACCTGTTCGAGGGTGCTCGGGCCTGGTACTATAGTGTGGCTGGAGGGACGGGAGTATCTTTTCGTCTACCTCTCGAGGGGCCCAAGTGCCGTACGAGTTTCAGCTTCTGTACTTGGTACTCCCAAGCCATCCAAACGCCAGACTTTTTTCCGGCGTCTTCATGCATTGAGAGCATCAATGCAAGTCTCGAGGCCAGGACTGATTCTAGTAAACCGACGAAACTCGTAGAACAGTACCTGAAGGCCCAAAAGGAGGTCGGGCGAAGATCGAGGAGGGAGCCCCCAGCAGTGAGGGCGGAGCCGCGACCGGCAAGGGCAGAGCCACCAGCGACAAGGGCGGAGCCACCAGCCACGAGGGAGGAGCCGCGGGCCAGGAGGTCTAAGCAGTTGGCGAGCAAGCGTCATCGACGCTCTGCTTCTATCGCTGAGCCTGCCCAAAGAAGGCTCAGAGGGATTTAACGGCTGAAGTCTCTCAATCCGGAGACATCTCTGCCGGAGTTGAGGCTCCTCCTGAAGACGTCCCTGTTAGGGTTGAGGAACCGTCGGAAGATGAAGATTTCCCCACCCTAGTCCGTGCTCCTAGGTCGCGCAGCAAGACCGTGGAGGAAGGGGAGCTTGTTGAAGAGTCCACCGCCGCCGAAGATGACGAGTCACTGGAGGTCGACATAATGACTGGAGGGGATGTTGAGATTGCAGGCATCTCAGTTCAACCCGAGCCTTCTTCTGCTCATGATGGGAGAGACGAGGCACAGCAGCCGGGGTCTCCTAGCATCTTCATTTCCAGTCTTAGGGCAGTCGACCCTAGTCCTACCACTGGGGTAATTGGAGGTAAGGCTCCTGTTGCGGAGCTTCCTCGCGTTGCGCTGTCGTCTTCTTCGTTATCGGGGGAAAGCGACTTGAAGACGAGACCGACTATGGCGATGAACCCGCTCTTCCTGATCAGAGCAAATTCTTCCACATCTCGGAGGAGGAAATACATGAGGGTGAGCCATCGACTGCACCATCGCTGGCGATTATCCCTACTGAAGGTATTCTTTCCATCTTCTGTCTAATTTTCTCTTTGAAGAGGATGTTCTAACATTCTTCTTTTATGCTGCAGGGCCAACCGAAGATGCTGAGGCTACAACCTCCTCGCGTATCGAGGAGATGGTGAAAGAGTTGACCCAGCCCGAGGGGATTGAGGTCTCGGCTGCTGAGAATACCCTCAAAGGGGGCAGCTGTTGAAACTGGGGAGCCTTCCACTCTGCCAGAAGAGGAAGCAACCACTGAGGCTGAGGAGGCTCTCACTCTGCCAGGCGAGGAGGTTACTGCTGAAGCCGAGGAGACTTCCGCTCCGCAGGATTTGACGTCTCCGGACCTCCAACCTGGTAAGGCAGCTCTGATGCTTTAAATGTTTAGCTCTTCTATCATTGTGGCTAACATCGCGATAACTTGCAGAGAGGACTGAGGGGGCTCAGGTGGAGAGTCCGATGGTTGGCACCCTTCCAGAAGGCCATACAGCTCAGGTCTCGGTGGAGGTTTCTGAGGAGGTCGTGCTTACTACTCCCTCATTGGTCGTGGAGGCTCCTGCAGAGGTAGTACCTCCGGAAGCGTCAGCGGCCGGTCTAGCTCTTGCTGTCTCGACGGCCAGCACGACTCTTGTGCGAGAAGATCCGCCTTATATCCCCTATCCTGTGACAGAAAAGGGGTCGGGAAGCTTCCTAGGTGGTGAAGACATGGGGGAACTGGCACGTCAGATGGTGCAGCAATTCTTCGCTTCGATGGGATCATGTATTGATCTCATCTTACGTGGAAACAGCTCGTTCCAATTTGCCCAGACGCTTCTTAAAAATCTGGCCGTGAACGTCGAATTAACCGGAGGCCCTTCACTTGCCAAGGCGTGTCTACGGGTGGTAGAGCAACTGGGAGACTACCTGCAGGAGCTGGAGTCTTTGGAAGATGCTGGCTCTTTTAGTGAGGCCCAGGCCACCCTGACTAGGCTCCTAGCTGCTCAAGAACGAGAGCGACAGGAAGCGGAGGCACAAATCGCTGCAGAGATCCGCAATCTCGAATATTCCCAGGCTGAATGTCAGAAACTAGCTGGCGATTCAAGGGAATCCGAGCTTGTCATGCAGAGCACAGAGCAAGTCATCATCAGGGCTCGGGACACCATTGCCAAGGCAGAAGTTGTGCTTGCGCTCAATGAGGAAAAGCTTGCTACCATCAAAAAGCAGCTAGAGGAGCAACAAGCTGCTAAGGCGCGAGCTGAAGAGAGTCTGTCTCTACATTCTTCCAGGGTGGAATCTCTGCGAACGCAGCTGGCCGCAAGAAATTCTTATCCGAAGAGGAGCTGCGGGACCGGGCTATTATGGAAGCTGAAAGGACGCGCCAACACGAGATTCACCGCCTTAGGGAACAAATCCGTACCTTGGCGAACCAGGACATTTAGCCTTCTTTTCTTTTCCCCTTTTTTGTAAAGAAGAGGACACTCTGTTTAGAGTGTTTGTATCCACTTTTACTGTTTATAATAAAAGTTTGAAAAATTTTGCTCCATCTTCTTTGCTCAGCTGTAGGCGAATCCAACTCCTTGGTAACTGGCACTTAGGTAAGACTAAGTTCTGTTAATGAAACGCGGCCTTGACTCTGAGTCTTCTTAATGAGACGCGACATTGATCCATAAAGTGAGACGCGGTCGTCAGTCCACAGGAACTTAGATTTACTAAGTCCTTTTGATGAGACGCAGCGTCAATCTCAGAGTGATACGCGGTCTTCTTGATGAGACGCAGCATTGATCCATAAAGTGAGACGCGGTCGTCAGTCCATGGAGTGAGACGCAGCGTCAATCACAGAGTGAAACGCGGTCTTCTTGATGAGACGCAGCATTGATCCATAAAATGAGACGCGGTCGTCAGTCCATGGAGTGAGACGCAGCGTCAATCACAGAGTGAAACGCGGCTTGAATAACGCGAATCTGTCTTGCTAAGAAAGACGCGGATCGATCAGACACGGGATACGCAGCCTCGAGCGACTTTCCCATCTGCGTTCAATGCAGCATGACTTAAAAGATTTTTAGGAGATCTTTGAACGTCAAGTCTTCACTGTCGATTGGGGTTCCGGGTCATCCGTTGCTTCCAAGACAGTTATCCACGCGTCGCCTCTTATTGGGTTCAGGCGTTAATGCTCTTGCATGCAGAACCGACGCTGGCGGTTGAAAAACCGGCGCACTTCGACGGTTTCCAAAGCAGCGTTCCACGCGTCCGTTTTTGATTGGGCTTTGACAGTTGTGCGCGACGGTTCCGATTGATGCCCCATTAATGACAGTTATTAGGGACTGCCTATAAATAGAGTGCACCCTCTCCCTCTTCAACAATCCAACTTAGACTGTTTTCATTTGTTTTGCTCCGAGAGAAGTCTCGCCTTGAATTATCTTTCAGAGACCGTCTTCATGGGTGAAGGTGACCCCGTGGATGAAGATGACCCAGAGCTCTCATGCCTCTGTTTGGTCTCTTCAGAAGGAATCCTCTCTCATGTCATCTTGCGCACCCGCGTTTGGATGCAGAGAGGTCAACTCTGGACAGAGGTTTCTGCTGGTATGTCACCCCGATGATGTCCATAGCCTGTATTTTGGCATAGGCATCTGAATGAAATTCTGGTGCATTCCTATTCTGGAATTTGTGCTGGTGACTTGAACTTTTCTGAACGCGGGCTCTTGACGCTGGCTTTGCTCATGGCTATTGCCTTGGCGCGTTTCAGACCTGAATCTTGCAACTCCTGTTCACCCAACAGAGAGATGGCAATTTTCGGCGTTTGAAGTTTTTCGCGTCTAGTACATTAGACGCGGGTGCAAACTGAGACCGCGTTTGAATCCTGGGCGTGGCACAGTTTTGACTCGCGTCTGTTTCTGCTGACGCGGTGGTTTGACTGTGCAGATCATTTCCGCGTCTGAAGTCTTCAATGACTGCCGCGTCTGTTACTTAGTTTTTCTTGTTAAAGTATACTAAGTTCCAGATTTTCTGATTCTCTTATTGTTCTTTGCAGGTTCGCTGGTCTCCTGGAAGAGTGCTTCAACCGGCGAGCTTGCTCAATGTTCGTTTGTAAGAGAGTAAATTATGGTTCTCGTCGTTTGTAGAGAGTAAATTATATCTCTGACGAGGACCCAAATCTCGCCAAGGTCTCTTCAGATCTCCTGCACCACTCTTGCCTGATGGCAAGAGATGGTCAGGTCATGCATGACGGAGATGAGGTTCCGGCGGTTGCGGTGGCGGAGAGGATCCTCTTCTCTCCCATCCCAGAAGTGACATCAAGGACAGTCCATGTCCTTTGGATGGCCTGCGGGGGAAAGATCAACTCTTGAACGAAGGGTTGCAGGCTCTTCTGTTGCCACGGACCTCAAGAACACCATTGCTCCTGGCTTAGTCAGCTAGGGCGCTTTCGAAGTTGGCGTCGTGCATCAAAGTGCAATCGGTTCCAACAGTCGCCACAATTTGGCACTTCTTCAGACATCATGCACTTAGGATCAGAGGCGGCTTCAAGGAGTGAGTACGGCCTCAGAGAGAGAGGGACTTCTTTGTACTCCTTAATTGTAACACTCAATCTTATTGTATAAGAGAGCGTTTTGTATCACTTTCATGTGTTTGGATATGAATAAAAGTGACACTTTTCTTTTTGCCTCTTTCTGTTGTCTTGAATGTTTTGTTTTAGAAGCAAAAGAATGATTTTGGTGGACCCGCCACTTTATAAAAGAAAGTGACAGGGGGAATGCGTACTCCCAGAGAAGGTGAACTTTTGTCAAGTGTCTGGGATTGACTTGATTCAAGGTCAGCTGGGGAATTTGATAAAACATTGTCAGCGGTGTAATGTTAACCTAACAATGTCTTTAGGTGGACCTGTTATTCTGTTGAAGAGAATAACAAGTGAAACTAGACCGCGAGGAATCTAGTAAAGCTTTTACCGTTAGAGGTGTGATATTAACTTAACGGGTTGGAGATAGTCTTGTCAGAAGTGTGGTGTTAACTCGACAAGGATGTGAGTCAGAGGTGTGATATTAACTTAACTCAGAATGTCACTGTCATAGGTGTAATGTTTAACTTAACAGTGAGGTAATGCTAGAGGTGTGATGTTGAACTTAGCATTGGTCATCTCGACTTAGACGAGGAAGTCGAGGAACGGTCATGGCCATAGGTGTATTGTTGAACTTAGCGATGACTCGGATGCTAGAAGTGTAGTGTTAACTTGGCATCGTCCATTTCAGCTTCGACACGGAAGTCTGAAGAAAGGTGACTATCAGAGGTGTGATATTAACTTGACAGGCACTCGATGTACTGCTTAGAGGTGTAATGTTAACTTAAACAGTAGTTTGTCAGAGGTGTAATGTTAACTTGACAAGAATTGGCTCGTGATAAGAGCAATTTGAGGACCTGTCATTCTATTGATGAGAATTGACAAGTGGAATTTGAAATGCCAGAGGTATAGTGTTAACTTGGCAAATTTGAGAGTTTGTTACTCTATGCAGAGTTAACAAGCAAAGTTTATACCCGACAAAGAGTATTCATTACCAGAGGTATAGTGTTAACGTAGTAATGATTGCATTTGTGGTCCTACCATTCTATGGACGAGAATTGGTAAGGGATTTTGGAGGAAGAGTGGACTCGAGTCCACTTAGGATTTTTAGCAAACCCTCAGCTATCAACGGATTTGACATGCCTTTACCAACTACCGTTTGAGTTGGGCTAGCCATGCTATTCCCCTCAGCATGATGAGTTGTCGAGGACTTATGTTGGGCTTAAAGGCCAACATTTTCCTCTATCCTTAGCCGTCGAGGGCGTCGGATCAAATGGGAACGTGTCCCTTAGGATTTTTAGCAAATCCTCAGCTGTCAACGGGTTTGACATGCCTTTACCAACTACCGTTTGAGTTGGGCTAGCCATGCTATTTCCCTCAGCATGGTGAGTTGTCGAGGACTTATGTTGGGCTTAAAGGCCAACATTTCCCTCTATCCTTAGCCGTCGAGGGCGTCGGATGTTTGATCAGAGGTGTACTTTTAACTTGATCAGAAGAAGAGTACTATTAAGGATAGTACTTCTTCAAGAATTTGCCATTGATCGGCATCATGAGTGTATCGCCATTTGAAGTTATGAGGCGATATGATCCATTTGAGTAGACTGACTCTACTACAAATGGTCCTTCCCATTTGGGCTGAAATTTTCCTTTTGTCTTGTGCGTCATGACCATGGGTCTTCGGACAGCTAAGACAAGGTCGCCTTTCTTAAAAGTTCGCGCTTTGACTTTCTTGTTGAAGGCTCTGGTGATACGAGCTTGGTAAAGCTCGATTTGTTGTTGGGCCTGCAAATGCTTGTCGTCTAAGGCTTCCAACTCCTAGAGTCGCTGCTGATGCTTCTCCTCAGTTGTCATTTCCGCTGTCAAGGCGACGCGTAGAGAGAGAATTTGTATTTCCAATGGAAGGACGGCTTCGCATCCGTATACCAAGGAAAATGGCGTGGCTTTAGTTGGGGTTCGCACCGTTGTGCGGTAGGCCCATAAGCATTCACCCAGCTTGTCGTCCCAGTCTCGTTGACTTTTCGAGACGAACTTTTTGAGAAGCTTGCCAATAGTCTTGTTGAAGGCTTCTGCAAGACCGTTAGCAGCAGGATAGTATGCCGTTGAGGACACACTCTGGATTCTGAACTTCGCGCAGAATCTCTGGAAAGCCTGGCTGATGAACTGGGGTCCATTGTCATGGATGATACGCCGAGGCACACCGAAGCGGTAAATAACGTGATGTTTCACGAATTTGATCACGTTAGAAGATTTCACCTCTTTCAAAGGGATAGCTTCGGCCCACTTTGAGAAGTAATCGGTTATCGCTAGAATGAACCGATGTCCTTTCGATGATGGTGGGCTGATAGGGCCAACCACGTCCATCCCCCACATTTCAAACGGCCAAGTAGAGGTCGTTGAGTGGAGGTACCCTGGTGCTTGATGGATGAAATCGCCGTGTATTTGGCAGGCGTAACATCTCTTAGCATAAGCGACAGCATCGGCAATCATCTTGGCCAATAGTAACCCATCCTTTGGAGTCGATGTGCCAATTTCGGGCCAGGTTGATGAGCTCCACAAGTACCATCGTGGGCATCTTTCAATACTCCTTGGGCTTCTTTTGATGAGAGGCATCGGAGCAGGATCCCGTCATGCGATCGACGATACAATGTTCGCGAAATCGCATTATAGTAGAATTTGGGGGCTTTCCTCCGAATGGCGGCCGCCTCCTTGGTGTCTTGGGCAGAATGCCGTATAAGACAAAATCAATGTAGGGGATCGCCAGTCTTTAAGCCCTGAAGCAGTCGAACTTCAAGTGTTTCTTTACCGCGACGATCTCCCGCTGACCCTGGGTAGTCTCCGAGGGAATTTTTGGACAGTATAGGTCGTGGCTATAGACGAATACTTTCTCCATTGCTCCAGCTGGAAGAGCTAAGGAAGCAGCGAGGGATGCGAGTGCATCCGCATGTGCATTTTGCCTGCGCGGTACATGGTCATGTAGAAGTTTGAAAACCTTTCGGCCATGTGAATTGTCGCGTTGTAGTAGGTACTAGATCTTCATGTCTGGCCTCGTACTCTCCGCGAACTTGGCTGACGATGAGTTTAGAGTCACCGTAAGCCTCGAGATTTTTAACGCCAATCTCATCGGCGAATTGCATCCCAATCAAAAGAGCGTTGTATTCCGCCACATTGTTGGAACAAGGCTCCGTTAGCGAGACAGCTCGGGGGATCACATAATTTTGTGGGGAGACAAGTACTACTCCTACCCCCGCCACTACGTGTCCCTTTGGGCTTGTCCTTGATGCACCGTCGAAGAAAAGTTGCCATACTTGACTTTCGAACAACGTCTGAGTCAGGCAGACTTCGGCGGCCTCGTCTGGGAGATCCTCATAGAGTTTGGCTGCCCTCGGATCTGGGTGTTCAGCTAAGAAGTCCGCCACCGCTTGCCCCTTAATAGCCTTTTGTGGCAGAAAATGCATCTCATATTGTGATAGCAATATGGCCCATTTTGCCAGCCGGCCATTTAGTGAAGAAGGCTTTGTCATAAGTAACCTCAGAGGGTTGACTTTTGATATGACATTTATAGTCTGGCCTACCAGATAGTGTCGCATTTTCTGAATGGCGAACACTAGTGCCAAACATTCCTTCTCGATCGGGTTGTACCGATGTTCGGCTCCGATCATTGTTCTACTCAGATAGTAGATTGCCTGTTCTCGTCCTTGTTCATCATTCTGAGCTAGTAGAGCTCCCAGGGAATGATCCATTGCTCGGACGTACACCAGGAAAGGCTTTCCGGACACCGGAGCTGCAAGAACTGGTGGTTGGGTGAGGTAGTGTTTGATCTCCTCAAATGCTTTTTGACAAGCGTCGTCCCAAATGAATGAAACACCCTTTTTCATCAGTTTGGCGAAGGGTTGGCATCTCCGGAAAGGTTTGATATGAACCTGCGGATGTACGCCAATCGTCCTTGTAATCCCCTGAGCTCCTTGAGGCTTCTGGGGGGTTGCATCTCTTGGATAGCGCGGACTTTCTCTGGATCCAAATAGATTCCTGTGGAAGTCACAACAAATCCTAGGAATTTGCCACTGGCTACCCCCAGGAAGGATTTGGTGGGGTTCATCTTCAATTGATGAGCCCGCATGATGTCGAAGACCACCTTCAGGTCTGCTATGTGATCACCTTTAGTGCGACTCTTCACCGCGATGTCATCGACATAGCATTCCACCGTTTTCCGCATTTCCTGATGGAAAATGGCGTTCATGGCCCTTTGGTATGTTGCCCCTGCATTTTTCAGTCCAAAGGGCATGACGGTGTAACAATATACCCCTAGAGGAGTCCTGAAGGAGGTATGCTTTTCGTCATCGGGATACATCTTGATTTGATTGTATCCTGAGAACCCGTCCATAAAGGACATTCGCTCGAATCCACAAGTATTGTCAATCATGACATCTGTGATTGGCAATGGGAATTCGTCTTTGGGGCAGGCCTCGTTTAGATCACGGAAGTCGATGCAGATCCGGATCTTCCCATTCTTCTTAGCGACGGGGACGATGTTGGCTACCCAGTCGGGATGTTGTTCTTCCCGGATGAAGCCAGAATCGATGAGCTTTCTGACTTCTTATTGAATTGCCTCCATTATCTCTGGACGGAACCGTCGCTGCTGTTGTTTAATAGGCTTCATGTCCGGATTGATGTTGAGGCGATGCATAGCCACTTGAGGATCAAGTCCAGGCATGTCCTCATAATTCAGCGAAGACATCTATATACTCTTGTACAAGAGATATTAGATCCTTCTTCTCTGGAGGCGACAGGCCGTCACTTATGAAGATGGGCTTGGGGTTGGTCTCATCTCCTAGGTTGATCTGAACAACCTTGTCATCTGTGGGTGGCTCACGCTGTTCAAAGCGGATATCCCAAAGAGCATTCAAATGTTTGATCCAAGGATCTGTATCAGGTTGGATCATTTCTTCAACTTCATCTTCCAGATGGCCTGTTGAAACCATGTTTACTGAAAGCCCTTTGAAGATGTTGCCGACACTGACATCTGACTCCCATGATGACGTGTCTGAAGAGCAATCGTTGCTCGACGATTATTGAGAATCAGAGGCTGATGGGACCGGAGTTGATACATAGCCCAACCCCTGCGCGTCCGATGATAATAATCGGGGGCCTTCCCTTTTGGCACAAAGGATCGAAGTAGCGTCCTCCTTCCTTTGCCGAAGTTCAAACCCGGGCTTGTTGGTTATATCGTACCCCATTTGCTTCATCATTCTGAGTGCTTTCGATTCATAATGGTCGAGCTGAGGGGATTCCTCCTCGCTTTCTGATTCTTCGCGGGGCATTGGTTCAGACGAGATTCGCCCAAAAAGTATGGTCTTTGGCCTTTTCGTCTTGCCGGAACCAAGAATATAGATTCCTGCGCATCGCCATTATCCTGGTATGTCCCGAAAGATGATTTTACTGGTACATACAATGATGTCAAAGCATCCATTGCCGACCAGATGTCATCGTCTACGTCGGTAGTAGTATCCGACGGTATTGAATCGGATGCACACGCAGAAAAAATATTCAAAGTCTAGATTCTCATTAATATACCAACCGCCTGCATCGTCGGTGGTATTATCAACATCGAGCTTATTAGTGCTCTTTACAAGTGTTTTAACTCCCACAGGCACTTTTCTTGCTCGGGCTCAGTGTCAGCCTCATTACCAGAGTCTGGCGCCTCCAGTTGCGGGGTTTCATCCACCGGATCCTGATATAAAAGGGAATCCGTGAAATAATTCTCGACTCCCTTGAACGGATACCTTTCGGCAACCAACGTTTGCACCTTCCCACTCGCGTCAATGTATTTCATGACTTGGTGAAGAGTGGAGGGAACGATGGAGTTGCGGTGGATCCATGGTCGTCCTAGCAGCAGATTGTAGGAAGTGTCGGCGTCGATGACATAGCATGTCACCTCCGACTTGAGGCTCCCAATCTGGCACTTGAGCTTGATCTTCCCCATCGGACGGGTGCCGTTGGCATTGAACCCGTAGATGGTCGTCTGTGTAGGGCTCAGACGGTGGGTAGGGATGCCGAGGTGTTGCATGACTCGGCGGGGCATAATGCTCAATGCGGACCCTGGATCTACCTGAATGCGGTTCACCTCAGATGATCCGATGTAACCTGTGAAGTACAGGGGTCGATCATGTTTCCCTTTCACCTGCATATCATCTGCCGTGAAGGTGATGCAGGGGGCATTCTGGGAAGTGTGGAGGCAATCCTCTACATCTTCCTCCTTCGGTACCTGGGTCACGAAGGCCTCAGCATTCGCCAGAGCTTCTTGCAGAGCCTCTCTGGTTGACTTTGATAGCCTCAGGAGTTCATACAAGGTGATGCGTGCCGGGATGTTGGCTAGTTGAGCCAAGTCATCGAAGTGGTAAGGTGTCGAGGATCCTTCCGCTGCACCTTTTGAAAGAACCCGAGAAAACCGGTTTCTTTCTGTTTCTCCACAGGTGGTTTTGCGGAGGGCTTGGCTGGTTCTACGGCTGGTTGCGGAGAAGCCGCTGCCGTCTCGCCGTACTGCTTCAAGTATGCCTGTCCTGAACGGGTCCCCGCCATCGGTTGGCTGGGCTCTGCGGCCAGGACTATTGTTTCCTCTTCTGAATCAGTCAGCGAGGGAACATCATCCTCTGCTTCTCGGGAGGAAGCACATACCACATGGCAGGACGAAGCTTTTGCCTTGCCTTTGGACTTCCTGTTGGTTACAGTAGTCCATTGTTGTTCATCGACGAGGTCAGGGTGGACCCACATGGTTTCCCCCTGAGGTGTAGGGACGGCTACCAAGCCCTTCTCCTGCTGCTGGTGAGGGTCTGTGTTGACCACTCTTAATTCTCCCTTGGAATAGGAGTTACCCCTGCAGGCGTTGGAGGTTATCTCCCGAACTGGAGAACCGACGTTACATTGGCCGTGACCTTCTTCTGCTCTGGTCGGAGCTTGAGCACCTCCGCGTCAATCAAAGCCTGAAGGATGTCTTTGAAGACGTAGCAGCTTTTGGTAGGATGTCCCAACATCCTGTGGTACATGCAGTAGTTGGGATTGTCGGTCTTGCCGACTTCCTCCGGGCGTCTAATTTCAGGGAGCTTCAGTCGATTGCTCTTGTTGAGTAGCTTGAAGAGCGAATCGACGTGTTCCTGTAACACCCCGCTCCCGGAATACGTACTTAGTTGCGTATTCAGATTTTTCGATCGTATTTTTCGATTTACTTCTTGTATTTTTTTTGTATTATGAATTATTTACATGAACGTTTTGTCTTGGATTTGGATTCGTGGACTCGGAGTCAGCCCTAGTCTGAACCGAGGGCCCGATCCTAGAGTATTGCTCGATTTGGACATTTCGGTATTCCGATTTGACCGATTTCAATTTGAACATCATTTCCAATATTTTAGATTTTTTATGATTTTCTGAAATTTTCCTGAATTAAATTGGAAATCTTCAAAACCGGTGTCGGCCAGTGCCGCTGACCGATTCCCGGATTTTTAATTTACAAACTAATTGGAATTACTAAAAGTGTCTTTAGGCATTATTCCTTAAAATCATATTTCCTATCTAAATACTTTTTCTGAGGATTTTTATGAATTTATGAAAATTCCACCGGAGTCGGTATCGGCCAGTATCGGCGGTTGACTTCCGGATTTTAATTTAAAAACGGGATTTTATTTTGGAAAAACCGATTCATATTATTCCTCAGGATGACGTTTTCTACCTCCGGGTATTTTTGGGGATTTTTCTGGAACAGTCGATTTTTTGCGGCCATTTTAATATTATAATATTTATTCAAAACTTATCCTTTCTCCTCTTTCTTCCCTTTCTTTTCTCCCACCAACTCCTCCACGTGGGAGACACACCCCCTCACCTACCCCATCTCCCATCACATCACATCCCCATCACCATCACACTCTCTCTCCCTTTATTTTCCTTTCTTCTCTTTCCTTTTTCTTTCCTTCATTTTTCTTTCTCTTCTCCACTTCTTCCTCTTCCTCTTCTTTGGTGATCACCGCACCCGACCCCATCCAGCCACCACCGCCGGCGCTCCGGCCACCTCGACGCCGGCGGGGACCCCCCATCTTCTCTCTCTTCTTCTTTTCTTTTCTTTTCTTTTCTTTCCTCCTCTTGGATCCGGCCAACCACCTCCTCACCGGACTCCCTCCTCTCCTCCGGCGCTGCCCGGCGAGGGCAGACCGCCGCCGGCAGTGGCCGGCGGCCGTGGGCGGCCAGGGGGCCCGCCTGGGCCCCCTGTACGTGGCTGAAGGGGGGCACAGCCCCCCTTCTCTTTCTCTGCTGGAGGGGGGCAACAGCCCCCCTCCTTTGTTCTGTTGAGGGGGCGCAGCCCCCTCCTTCTCCGCCGGCGGCCAGCGCCGCCTGGCGCCGCCGCCTGGCCGGCGGCCAGGCCGAGCGCCCCCAAGGGGGGGCGCTGTGTGCGGGAGCCAGGGGGCAACCCCCCTTCCCTCTCCTTTCTCTCTCCCTGGATCCCTCTCTCTCTCTCCTGGAATCTCTCTCTCTCCTATTGCCTTTCTCTCTCTCTCTCTCTCTCTCTCTCTCTCTCTCTCTCTCTCTCTCCTGCCTTCATCACTCTCTCTCTCTCTCTCTCTCCCTGTTCTCTCTCTCCCTGGGTCTGAATCTCTCTCTCTCTTGGACTCTCTCACTCTCTCTCCTGAGTCTCTCTCTCTCTTCCTGGTTCCTCTTCCTGTTCGTCTTCTCCATTTGGACATGACTCTTTCAGGGCCGGCCACTCCTTTGGATTGGGCCGTGCCCTTCTTCGTCGGCAAGACTCAGGGCCGGCCCCTCCTTTGGATTGGGCCGCGTTCTTCTCTGTTGGCAAGACTTGGGGCCGGTACCCTCCTTTTGGATTGGGGCCGAACTTCCCTTCGTCGGGCGCAGCAAGGAATCTTGTCGGCGAGTGATTTTTCCCCGCCAGCAGCGGATCTCACCCCGCGTCTAGGCAATCCCTTAACGCGCTCCGCGCGTTTCTGTATTAACGCGACGCAGAACCCACGTCCGTGTCCGCGTTTCCCTCGCGTCCGCACTTGAACGCAGATCTCGCGTTTGAGGCATCTCTGCGACGCGAACCCCGCGTTGTGGCTCCTTCGCGACGCGACTCCCGCGTCTGTGATTCCCGCGTCTGCTATTCTCGCGACGCGACTCCCGCGTCTGCGAACCCCGCGTCTGCTATTCCTACGTCTGTGATTCCCGCGTCTGCTATTCCCGACGCGACTCCCGCGTCTGCGACCCCCGCGTCTCACTTCCTCAAACCGCGTCTCCCGTATCCCTTTCTCTCTCTAGGTTTCTCTCTCTAACTCTTTCTTCTCTCCTCTTCACTTTCTCTCTCCTCACATTTATATATTATTTTATGGCGCGTGCGCGAGTTCCATGGATTTCAGACTTTTCGGCTTCCCGGTGATTTAGGCGAGTGTTCTCGCTCTCGCCTCCATTTGGGTTTCCCCGCTCGTCGGGTCGATATGTATTCCATTTCTTGTATTTTGTATTGGGCTGAGTCCCTGTATTTGTGTATGGCCGAGTGCCAATATCTGGACATGTATTGCTCTGTGACGAATGCTTGTACTAGGGTAGTTTACTTCTTGTACACATACCATGCCTGTGATGTATTCTACTGCTTCATACCATGCGTGGTCGATCCTTCAACCTCCGGTCACTCATTATCTCGAAAGAGAGGTGATTGGGACCGGCAGGTCTCTCAGTTCAGCCTCCGGTCCCTCACTGTCTCGGAAGAGGCGTGATTGGGATCGTCAGGTTTCTCAGCTCCGCCTGGTGAGCATGCTTAGCACTCAGTGCTTTATTCACTAAATTCGTTTAGGCGAGTTGCTGCCGGATTCTCCACTCGTATCTTAATCCGAGTGCCCCGGTAGCCTCGCAGAGCGTATTAGTGTCTAAACTCTGTTCGCTGCCTGTGCCTCCAGCTTGTTCAGCTCCGCCTGGTTATCATGATCAGCGTTCAGCGCTTTACCACTAGATTCGTCTAGGCGAGTTGCTGCCGGATTTACCGCTCGTACTTCAGTCGAGTCGTCCCGGTAACCTCGCCAGACGCTCCAGTGTTAAATACTGTTTGCTGTCTGTACTTCCAGCCTGCTCAGCTCCGCTTTGTTGTGCTCAGCTCTATTCTACCACCGTGTCATTTCTTATACTGTCATTTATGCATGTTACTATTAACACATGTATATCACCTGTCAACTGATTCGCTATCTGTAACGCCCCGATCCCGCGGATACGGGGACGTCACTGCAACGTATATACGTAGGTCAGAACTACCCTCCCGTATATACGCTAAGCATCAGTACAGACAAGAATCAGAGTACGGAAGCAAATGGTGCATTATACATTCCAACACATATATATGCAATTACAGAGTTATCACCAGAGGTGATGAATATTACAATAATAATACATCACAGATATGCGCAAATGCGAGAGTACAAAAGATATACATATATGAACAGTATAAAAGGGCGCTCACATACAAGTATACAAGGAAATGTACAAGTATGAATAGAAAAAGGGCACTCACGAGTTTGCTAAGGAAAAACTCGAGAGGCACAGAGGGGGTCTGGAAGGATGGAACTCTGAAAGGCCTGCTGGGGATCCACGCTACCACTGCGCTACTCCGATCACACGCTCCTAGCTCCATGACCTGGACGTGAGGATCCAGGGGAGTCAAATAATACTCCCCAGGCGAGTGTAGAAGGAAAACCAAGTGGTGAAGCAGGGTGAGTACAATAATGCATATATATCAAGTAGGAAATACTCAGGAGGCAGATAGGATAGAGCAGGTAAGAATAGACATGGCATGAGAATCATAAAACAGGAAATCCGAATAAAACCAATCCGAGCTACCAGGTAGTTATAACATAATACTCATAAAACATAAAATCCGATATAAAGTCCGGGAAAAGCAAATACGGTAAGGCACATCACAGATTCATAGCTATTTAAGATGTAGGCTTTGGTATGCGTCCCATTCCACATACCTCTACTTACAACTTAAAGAGCCGGTTATTATGACACTTTATTATTACTCGTCTTACCCATATATCTAGGTATGTGGCTCGATGTACGGCCAACTCACATACATCCATATATAAGCAAGTCGAGGTTGTTATTGGAAACAGCGGTTGTATCAACGAACTATGTTTACAGTGGGTCCCGTGCATGCCCGGGACCACGGTCCAGGGTGTTCCGTTGCATGGTGACGGAACCAGCCGCAAGGCCTAACAGGAGGGACTTATGTATGCCCTTATAATAACAGGAATAAGGGAGCCAGCTCTCCCCTCGGTCCCCTGGAGTACCACAGGTCAGACCGGATATATAGTGCACAACCTAATACCACTGTAAACACGAACACATATCGATATCCGCATGTTTCCCCCGACCCAATACAAGTTGGTTCATTTAAGATTCAATAGTTTAATTATCACTTTACGGGAAAAACAGGAAATAGACATGATCAGGAATCAGGAGTACACAAGTACTATATAGTCAGGTCACTGCATGTAAAGCAGGAAAACAGGTCACTGATCATGACACAGAATCATAAGTCAAGGTCCCCGTAAAGATGATAATCACAAGTCAAATCATCATGCTGGGTGTCAAGTGATAGCATGACAGGGTGATGATATATAACAAGTAACCAATCATAACAAGAGATGGATAATAATCAGGTAGCAAGTTACGTCAAGAGATTGATAATAGTCTGGGTAAGTCAGGTCATACCAATAGGGTCTTACCAAATAGTAGCAAGTCAGGTGGTCAGGTGGTATACACTAGATGGTCAGGTGATATACATGTGTTAAAAGGAAGCATGCAACTAACTAGTCTGAAGTAATGGTATAGCGAGTGGTAACATAAAAGCAATGACCCAAGTCCAACAAGTCCAACGACCACGAAGGGTCGGCCACGCATAGCATAAAGCAATAAAAGATATAAAGCATGAAATACAATACATGAAGACTAGAGCGAGAATACTATCATAATCAATGGAATGAGAAGCAAGAGGGTAGCGAGTGAGAACACTCGCCTGAGTCACCAATATACCGAAATATCCGTAATCCACTGAAGTTCGGGATGCGCCATAACCTGTGATATAAATATGTAGAGTGAAGAGGAGAGAGAAAGAGTTAGAGAGAGAAAGAGAGGTTTAGAGAGAGAAAGTCTAGAGAGAGAAAATGGGATTTTAGAGAGAGTCTATTTAGAGAGAGAATCTAGAGGGAGATTTCTAGAGAGAGAATCTAGAGGGAGATTTCTAGAGAGAGAAAATCTAGAGTGAGAAAGAGTGATTTTTAGAAAGGGATAACCTAGAGAGAGAAAGAGTGATTTTTAGTGGGAGAAACCTAGAGAGAGAAAGTGGAGGTTTTAGAGAGGGTCTAGGGAGGAGTTAGAGAGAGAAACTGAGGAGAGAGAGGGAGAGGAATTTAGAGAGAGGAGAGAGAGAAGAGAGAGGAGAGAGAGAGAGAGAGAGAAAGAGAGAGAAGAGAGAGAAGAGGAGAGAGAGAGAGCTAGAGTGAGAAAGAGAGGAGAGAGAAAGAGAGAGGAGAGAGAAACAGTGAGAGAGAGAGAACAAGAGAGAGAGAAAGAGAGAGCAGGATAGAGAGAGAAAGAGAAAGAGAGAGAGAGGAGAGAGAGAGAGAGAGAGAGCTAGAGTGAGAAAGAGAGGAGAGAGAAAGAGAGAGGAGAGAGAAACAGTGAGAGAGAGAGAGATAGGGGCTGCTCACGCAGCCCCCCTCCAGCGCAAGGAGGGCCCACTGGCCGTGGGCCCTGGGGACCTGGCCGGCCCTCTGCCGGCCAGGGGCCTTGCGGCGGCGGTCCTGGCCGCCGGCGGCCCAACAGAGAGAAGAGAGGGAGAGAGAGTGGGGGGCAGTAGCCCCCCCTTCACATGCACAGGGGGCTGGAAGCCCCCTGGCCGGGCGAGGCAGCCACCGCCGGCGGAGCGCCGGCGGGGCGCAGGAACTAGGGTGGCCGGGGGCCACCCCAGGGGAGAGACAGGGAGGGGGCAGCAGCCCCCTCCCCCAACAGGCCACGGCCAGGGCCACAGGCCCTGGCCGGGCTCTGGCCGGGCTCTGGCCGCGGCAGTGCGGCCAGAGGGGAAACGCCGAGGGCCCTCCGGCCCATCGGCGGCCGGCGCAGGCCAGGGGTGGCCGGCGGCCACCCCAACAGTGAGGGAGAGAGAGGGAGGAAAGAGAGGGGGAGAGAGGGAGATCTGAGAGAGAGAAAAGGGAGAGGGGGAAACTGGCCCCCTTCTCCGGCCAGTGGCCGCCGGCGGCGGTCCTGGCCGCCGGCGAGGCCAACAGAGAGAGAGGGAGAGGGTCGGCGGCGGTCGCTGGGCGCCAGCAAGAGAGGAAGGAGAGAAGAGGGAAAAGGAAAAGGAAAAGAAAAAGAAAAAGGAAAAAGAATAAATAAATAAAAAAGATGGGAGATGGTGAGGTGGAGATATTTGTTGATGAGGTGGAGAAAATGGAAGTGTGTGGAAGTTGGTGGAAAAAGGAAGGAAAAGAAAGGAAAAGAAAGAAAGAAAGATAAAAAAAATAATAATATAATAATAAGGTTGAAAAATCGACTGTCTCCGAAAAATCCCCAAAATACCCGGAGGTGAAAAACGTCATCCTGATGAATAATATGAAATTGGTTTTCAGAAATAAAATCTCATTTTCAAATTAAAAATCTGGAAGTCAACCGCGATACCGGTCTACACCGGGTCGGCCGGATTTTGATAAATTCCAAAAATCCCAAAAAATGCATTAAAGAATAAAATATGATTTTAAGACATAAAGTGAAAGCGGAATTCAGAAATTCAATTCCGATTGTAAACTAAAAATCCTGGAATCAGTTAACTACTGACTCCGAAGGAATTTTCATAAAATCATAAAATCCTCAGAAAAAGTATTTAAGTAAGAAATGTGATTCTAAGAATTAAAGTCTAAAGGACCATCTAGAAATTCCTAGCTGTGTGTGAATTAAAATTCCTGGAATCGGTTATCTACCGACTCCGGTGGAATATCCATAAATTCGTAAAACCTTTAGAAAAAGGATTTAGGTAGGAAATATTACTCTAAGAAGAATCGTCTAAAGACTCTTCGAGAAATTCCAAGTGGTTTGTGAATTAAAAATTCGGGAAGCGGTCAGCGACACTGGCCGACACGGTTTTGAAGAAATTCATTTTAATTCCAGAAAAATCTAGAAAATCATAGAAAATATATAATAATGGAAAATGATATTTAAAACTAAAATCGGTCAAATCTAATCACCGGAAAGACCAAATCGAATAATATACTATAATCGGGTTCCTGGTTCGGACTGGGACTGACTCCGAGTCCACGAATCCAAATCCAAGACAAAACAATCATATAAGGAATTCATAAAGCAAAACAAATACAGGAAACAAATCGAAAAATACGATCGGAAAATCTGAATACGCAACTAAGTACGTATTCCGGGAACGGGGTATTACAATCCACCCACCTTACAAAAATTGCGTCCTCGCAATTTCGTTAAGGGGCAAATTGAATACAAAGGGGACAAAGGCTGGAATTTATACTAATTAAGATATGAAGCACTATAGGTAGGGCTCTCAAGTCAACTGAATAATAATCATACTCTGCATTTCCGGCTGATGATGTCGTGGCTGTGTAATAAATCTTTAGAATAATGCTGAATAATACTGATGATGTCGTGGCTGTGAAATAAATGAATTCTGATGATGTCGTGGCTGTGTAATAAAGAAAACCCCGAAAATCCTGAGCATAATAAAGAAGACCGATAATTAAGAATCTGACTACTGACCTCTGAAAGATAGCCAGATCAAGATCGATCTGGAGAATACCAAGCTTCATAGAATTGGCCGAAGAGATCACATAAGAGCTTCATTCTGAACCAGCCACTACCTCTCTAGTCTAGTCATATCTTAAAATAGTATAAGGCTTCATAAAACCAAAACATAAAACCAAAACAGGGAAAGGATAGGAGTGATTAGGAATCAAGGGAAAGATATTCAAGGAGGGATTAGAAATCAAAGGAAAGATAGCCAAGAAATAGATAACTCTGCACTTGCAGTTGGAATGTATAACCAAGACTCATGTATTCCAGTTGCAAATCTCTTTACCATTGATTTGCCTTCTGGACGTACTGAGGAGGTTAGAGCCTAAGCTCTGATACCAACCTGTAACGCCCCGATCCCGCGGATACGGGGACGTCACTGCAACGTATATACGTAGGTCAGAACTACCCTCCCGTATATACGCTAAGCATCAGTACAGACAAGAATCAGAGTACGGAAGCAAATGGTGCATTATACATTCCAACACATATATATGCAATTACAGAGTTATCACCAGAGGTGATGAATATTACAATAATAATACATCACAGATATGCGCAAATGCGAGAGTACAAAAGATATACATATATGAACAGTATAAAAGGGCGCTCACATACAAGTATACAAGGAAATGTACAAGTATGAATAGAAAAAGGGCACTCACGAGTTTGCTAAGGAAAAACTCGAGAGGCACAGAGGGGGTCTGGAAGGATGGAACTCTGAAAGGCCTGCTGGGGATCCACGCTACCACTGCGCTACTCCGATCACACGCTCCTAGCTCCATGACCTGGACGTGAGGATCCAGGGGAGTCAAATAATACTCCCCAGGCGAGTGTAGAAGGAAAACCAAGTGGTGAAGCAGGGTGAGTACAATAATGCATATATATCAAGTAGGAAATACTCAGGAGGCAGATAGGATAGAGCAGGTAAGAATAGACATGGCATGAGAATCATAAAACAGGAAATCCGAATAAAAACCATCCGAGCTACCAGGTAGTTATAACATAATACTCATAAAACATAAAATCCGATATAAAGTCCGGGAAAAGCAAATACGGTAAGGCACATCACAGATTCATAGCTATTTAAGATGTAGGCTTTGGTATGCGTCCCATTCCACATACCTCTACTTACAACTTAAAGAGCCGGTTATTATGACACTTTATTATTACTCGTCTTACCCATATATCTAGGTATGTGGCTCGATGTACGGCAACTCACATACATCCATATATAAGCAAGTCGAGGTTGTTATTGGAAACAGCGGTTGTATCAACGAACTATGTTTACAGTGGGTCCCGTGCATGCCGGGACCACGGTCCAGGGTGTTCCGTTGCATGGTGACGGAACCAGCCGCAAGGCCTAACAGGAGGGACTTATGTATGCCCTTATAATAACAGGAATAAGGGAGCCAGCTCTCCCTCGGTCCCCTGGAGTACCACAGGTCAGACCGGATATATAGTGCACAACCTAATACCACTGTAAACACGAACACATATCGATATCCGCATGTTTCCCCCGACCCAATACAAGTTGGTTCATTTTAAGATTCAATAGTTTAATTATCACTTTACGGGAAAAACAGGAAATAGACATGATCAGGAATCAGGAGTACACAAGTACTATATAGTCAGGTCACTGCATGTAAAGCAGGAAAACAGGTCACTGATCATGACACAGAATCATAAGTCAAGGTCCCCGTAAAGATGATAATCACAAGTCAAATCATCATGCTGGGTGTCAAGTGATAGCATGACAGGGTGATGATATATAACAAGTAACCAATCATAACAAGAGATGGATAATAATCAGGTAGCAAGTTACGTCAAGAGATTGATAATAGTCTGGGTAAGTCAGGTCATACCAATAGGGTCTTACCAAATAGTAGCAAGTCAGGTGGTCAGGTGGTATACACTAGATGGTCAGGTGATATACATGTGTTAAAAGGAAGCATGCAACTAACTAGTCTGAAGTAATGGTATAGCGAGTGGTAACATAAAAGCAATGACCCAAAGTCCAACAAGTCCAACGACCACGAAGGGTCGGCCACGCATAGCATAAAGCAATAAAAGATATAAAGCATGAAATACAATACATGAAGACTAGAGCGAGAATACTATCATAATCAATGGAATGAGAAGTAAGAGGGTAGCGAGTGAGAACACTCGCCTGAGTCACCAATATACCGAAATATCCGTAATCCACTGAAGTTCGGGATGCGCCATAACCTGTGATATAAATATGTAGAGTGAAGAGGAGAGAGAAAGAGTTAGAGAGAGAAAGAGAGGTTTAGAGAGAGAAAGTCTAGAGAGAGAAAATGGGATTTTTAGAGAGAGTCTATTTAGAGAGAGAATCTAGAGGGAGATTTCTAGAGAGAGAATCTAGAGGGAGATTTCTAGAGAGAGAAAATCTAGAGTGAGAAAGAGTGATTTTTAGAAAGGGATAACCTAGAGAGAGAAAGAGTGATTTTTAGTGGGAGAAACCCTAGAGAGAGAAAGTGGAGGTTTTAGAGAGGGTCTAGGGAGGAGTTAGAGAGAGAAACTGAGGAGAGAGAGGGAGAGGAATTGTAGAGAGAGGAGAGAGAGGAAGAGAGAGGAAGAGAGAGAGAAGGAAAGAGAGAGAAAGAGGAGAGAGAGAGAGAGCTGGAGAGAGAGAGCTAGAGTGAGAAAGAGAGGAGTGAGAAAGAGAGAGGAGAGAGAAACAGTGAGAGAGAGAGAGAGAACAAGAGAGAGAGAAAGAGAGAGCAGGATAGAGAGAGAAGAGAAAGAGAGAGAGAGGAGAGAGAGAGAGAGAGCTAGAGTGAGAAAGAGAGGAGAGAGAAAGAGAGAGGAGAGAGAAACAGTGAGAGAGAGAGAGATAGGGGCTGCTCACGCAGCCCCCCTCCAGCGCAAGGAGGGCCCACTGGCCGTGGGCCCTGGGGACCTGGCCGGCCCTCTGCCGGCCAGGGGCCTTGCCGCCGGCGGTCCTGGCCGCCGGCGGCCCAACAGAGAGAAGAGAGGGAGAGAGAGTGGGGGGCAGTAGCCCCCCCTTCACATGCACAGGGGGCTGGAAGCCCCCTGGCGGGCGAGGCAGCCACCGCCGGCGGAGCGCCGGCGGGGCGCAGGAACTGGGGTAGCCGGGGGCCACCCCAGGGGAGAGACAGGGGGGGGGCAGCAGCCCCTCCCCCAACAGGCCACGGCCAGGGCCACAGGCCCTGGCCGGGCTCTGGCCGCGGCAGTGCGGCCAGAGGGGAAACGCCGAGGGCCCTCCGGCCCATCGGCGGCCGGCGCAGGCCAGGGGTGGCCGGCGGCCACCCCAACAGTGAGGGAGAGAGAGGGAGGAAAGAGAGGGGGAGAGAGGGAGATCTGAGAGAGAGAAAAGGGAGAGGGGGAAACTGGCCCCCTTCTCCGGCCAGTGGCCGCCGGCGGCGGTCCTGGCCGCCGGCGAGGCCAACAGAGAGAGAGGGAGAGGGTCGGCGGCGGTCGCTGGGCGCCAGCAAGAGAGGAAGGAGAGAAGAGGGAAAAGGAAAAAGGAAAAAGAAAAGAAAAAGGAAAAGAATAAATAAATAAAAAAGATGGGAGATGGTGAGGTGGAGATATTTGTTGATGAGGTGGAGAAAATGGAAGTGTGTGGAAGTTGGTGGAAAAAGGAAGGAAAAGAAAGGAAAAGAAAGAAAGAAAGATAAAAAAAATAATAATATAATAATAAGGTTGAAAAATCGACTGTCTCCGAAAAATCCCAAAAATACCGGAGGTGGAAAACGTCATCCTGATGAATAATATGAAATCGGTTTCAGAAATAAAATCTCATTTTCAAATTAAAAATCTGGAAGTTAACCGCCGATACCGGTCTACACCGGGTCGGCCGGATTTTGATAAATTCCAAAAAATCCCAGAAAATGCATTAAAGAATAAATATGATTTTAAGACATAAAGTGAAAGCGGAATTCAGAAATTCAATTCCGATTGTAAACTAAAAATCCTGGAATCAGTTAACTACCGACTCCGAAGGAATTTTCATAAAATCATAAAATCCTCAGAAAAAGTATTTAAGTAAGAAATGTGATTCTAAGAATTAAAGTCTAAAGGACCATCTAGAAATTCCTAGCTGTGTGTGAATTAAAATTCCTGGAATCGGTTATCTACCGACTCCGGTGGAATATCCATAAATTCGTAAAACCTTTAGAAAAAGGATTTAGGTAGGAAATATTACTCTAAGAAGAATCGTCTAAAGACTCTTCGAGAAATTCCAAGTGGTTTGTGAATTAAAAATCCGGGAAGCGGTCAGCGACACTGGCCGACACCGGTTTTGAAGAAATTCATTTAATTCCAGAAAAATCTAGAAAATCATAGAAAATATATAATAATGGAAAATGATATTTAAAACTAAAATCGGTCAAATCTAATCACCGGAAAGACCAAATCGAATAATATACTATAATCGGGTTCCTGGTTCGGACTGGGACTGACTCCGAGTCCACGAATCCAAATCCAAGACAAAACAATCATATAAGGAATTCATAAAGCAAAACAAATACAGGAAACAAATCGAAAAATACGATCGGAAAATCTGAATACGCAACTAAGTACGTATTCCGGGAACGGGGTATTACACTATCACCTAACACCTGACATGCTACTTCTTGGCAAGGCCCCTTGTTATGATATGACTTGCCACCGGATTATTATCAATCTCTTGACATGACTTGTCACCTGCCAAATATCATCATCCTGTCATGCTATCACTTGACACCCAGCATGATATACTTGACCTGTGATTATCACATTTACGGGAACCCTGTCTTGTTATCCTGTACTATGTACAGTGACCTGATATCCTGTATCATGATCAGTGACCTATTATCCTGTATTATATACAGTGACCTGAACTCCTGAATTCCTGATCATGTCCTGCTCTTGTTATTCCCGTAAATTGATAATTAATCTAATAATTCATAAAAGGAACCACTTGCATTGGGTCGGGGGAAACTTGCGGATATCAATATGTGTTCGTGTTTACAGTGGTATTAGGCATGTTGTGCAACTAAAATATCGGTCTGACCTGTGGGCCTCCAGGCGACCGAGGGGAGTGCTGGCTCCCTCCTCCTGAATCATGATAAGGGCATACATAAGTCCCTCCTGTTTGCCTTGCGGCGGGTTCCGTCACCAAGCAACGGAACAATCCTGGGCCGTGGTCCCGGGTATGTACGAGACCCACTGTAAACATAGTTCGTTGATACCCCCGCTGGTTTCCAATAACAACCTTGCTTTACTCGGATATGGATCTATGTGTGCTGGGACGCTAGTTCACATAGCTAGATATCAGGGTAAGACGAGTAATAATAAGTGTCAAGATAATAACCGGCTCTTTAAGTTGTAAGTAGAGGTATGTGGAATGGGACGCATACTGAAGCCTGCAACTTAAACGGCTATGAATCTGTGATATGCCTTACCATATTTGCTTGTCCTGGATTTTACATCGGATTTCTGGTTTTATGATTATTATTATATTAGCTGCTCATGCCCTGCTTTATCCCTTGTATTCACCTGCCTCCTGCTCATTATCTTATCATGTCCTGAGTACAGTCGGATTGTATGTGCTTAGATTATGGTGACATAAGATAAGGGTATATAGATGAGGGTTTCCTTGTTTGGATTATTCCTTCGACGTACTAGTCTTATGGAGCCGTGATCTGAGACCATACAATCAGATTTGCTCGTCCTTGGCTTTATTTGGTTTATCGCTTTACTTATACTTACCCTTGCTCGCCACTTGGCTTTTGCTTCACCACTCGCCTGGGGAGTTTCATCTGACTCCCCTGGATTCTCATGTCCAGGTCATGGAGCTTGAAGTGCGTGGATTCTCCCTGTTGCTGATCAGAGTGGCGCAGTGGAAGCATGGATCCCCAGCTGACCATCTGAAGCTCTATCCTTCCAGGCCCCCCTGTGTGCCTCTCGAGTTTTCCTTTTTGCAAACTCGTGAGTGCCCTTGTACTATTCATTCTTGTATATCTCCTTGTAATCTCGCAATTGCGCATATCAGTGATGTAATATTCATGTAATATTGGATCACCTCTGGTGATAACTTTGTAATTGTACTCATGTGTTGGAATGTATAATGCACCACTTGCTTCCGCACTCTGATTCTTGCCTGTACTGATGCTTAGCGTATATACGTGAAGGTACTTCTGACTTGCGTATATACGTTGCAGTAATGTCTCCGTATCCGCCAGGATCGGGGCGTTACAGTTCCTCCTTGAAGGAATACTGCTTGTTGGGGGTGGCTGGCTTGAAGAGCCACTTGACCTGCCTGTTTGAGGTTTGGTGGGAGATTTGGTCTCCATCGCCAAATTATCCTTCCGCTTCGTCTGGAGGGAGGGTCTGGTGCCGGTGCACGCCTTGTCGACCTTTCCGGCCGCAGCTTGCCTTCCTCTGCCTTGACACGGGCAACAATCTCCTCAGCCTGTTCACCTTGTTGGACTAACTGCTTCCAGGTGCGGCTTTCAGCAACTCCTATTTGAGCAAGGAGTGAGGTTTGGAGATTGTGGCGGCATGTTTCCACCAGGGTGGCCTGGGTCATACCGCTTGGGCACCGGAGTGCCGTGTTCCGAAATCTTTCCACGAAAGATTTGACGGACTCCCCTCTCCGCTGTTTGGTAGCTAAAAGGGTGGGCATTGTGACTTCGGAGTCATCTTCGAAGAAGCGTGTCAAGAACAGCTTCTCTAGATCCCCCAGTTCTTGATAGAACCCTCCGGGAGCTTCATAAACCACTCAAAAGCCAACCCTTTCAGGGTGCCGATGAACAGTCGCGCCAGGATGGCGTCATTATCTACTACATTCGCGGTCTGGGATTTGAAGTAGTAGATGTGCTGGTTGGGTGACCCCTTCCCGTCGAATGCTTGGAGGGTTGGAGCCTTGAACTTAGGAGGGTATGGAACTAAGTCCCACTCAGCCGGATAGGGCCGGACCACTCCAGCTTCTTGGAGGTCCTTGCGATTGGCAAGGGCCTCGAGGCGTCGTTCCAATTGACTCATCCTCTTAGCATGAGTCTTCTCCTGGTCTTGGTCGCTTCTTGCCTGCGACGAGGGCTTGGACACATCCGAGGTAGATCGTCGTGTCTCGTCGGAAGGTTCGGAGGGTGGGCTTCCTCCCTTTCTCCCTTTCCCCTTCGGCCGTCTAGGAGGAGATCTCGCTCTTTCTTCAAGCAAATTCTCAAGCATATGCTTGAGGGAGTCAATGGATCTCTGTTGAGAGGCGATTATATCCATCTGGTGCTTCTGCGTCTGTTCTAAACGCCTGACCGTCTCCTCAGGAGTGTCTGCCATGTAGGCGGAAGCCTCCTTCTCGACGGAAGAGTTTGAAGCCTGCGACTCCACTATAGCGGAGTGAGAATCACCCATTCTAATGCCGCGGGCTAAGGCATTATAGTCAATTGGGGGAATGGCCCCTGTCCGGGTGCGAGTGTGTTGATACACCCCCTCCGGCTCGGAGTCAGATTCCTCTGAGTTGACTATTGGGTGTTTTCCCTTGCTTCTGCTAGTCATGTTTGCAGTAAGCTCCGGGTATTCAACATCTGAGAAGGTTCTCCTCCTGTGGGAGCGTCTTCTTTTGGCTGACGGGGGAATCAGGGTCAGCTGTCTGATTAAGGACTGCTGGTGCACGCCTGATCCATAATGGCATCCAGAGAGCATATGGATGAGTTGTTGACAGCAGCATGACGAAGTGGCTTGATTGGCACTTCTTTTCCTTGTCAAATAATCCCTCAAATCCGTGGGAGGGGGATTAAAGAGACTGGTCTCGCAACGTCGAAGACGGGAGACAGTCATGTGCTGTTCAGCCTGGACGCAGACTTCAGGGACGCGGCTCTCATGACGCGGCTGTATGACGCGCGCGCGAGTCTCGCGTTGCTGCCTGATGCGTTTAGGCAGAGTTGCTTGAGAGAGAGTGGGCTGCTGGGCCCCACGCCTATGAGTGCGTACTTCCTGCGTTTGAAAAGACGCGGAGGTTTCACCCTGGCGTTTGATGAGTTGGTCCTCGGAGGACTCAACTTGAGGAGTATCGCGTTTGGGTCGCCAAACGCAGATCTCACGCACTGGACGAGGTGCGGGCAAGGCATCAGATTGTACGCCGCGTCCACCCCCGGTTAGACAACCAACGGTTCCGACTTGGAGTTGACGCGCGCGTCTCCTCTGTCGACGCTCAGCATTCCGGTTGCGTCGAGGAGGTGGAGAGAAACCAACAACATCCTGGTTTATAGAACCAAGAGTGTTCACCACGCGGGTCTCCTGAGAGACGTTGACGCGGGTATTCTGCGCGACGCAGTTGATCGCAGCAGCAGTGGTGCCTGGGACCACGCGGGCCTTCTGGGAGGCGTTGGCGCGTGTGTTCTGTGCGACGTGGTTGATCGCAACAGCAGTGCCTGAGGTCACGCGGGCCTTCTGGGAGGCGTTGGCGCGTGAACTTGTCTTGGCACAGTGGGCATCGGCACCCGGCAGAGCCTCAGATTGGGCTTCGGGTAGCTTTTCAGTTGAGACCCTGCGGCAGACGCGGGTCTTTGGGCTCTTGGAGCCAGAAGAGAGGAACTCTTCATACTTCGCCTGGTCGAACTCGACAACGAGTGTTTCGACCATCTTCCCCTTACGGAGAACATCATCCTGCGCCACGATCTGTTCGTCAGTGACGAAAGTATTCCCCAGCGGAGTCGCCATCTCTTGTTTGACACGGAGAAGGGTGGCTGGTGTAACGTTTCCTTGAATCAGACGAAAAAATTACAGCCGGCTTAATCTTCCGGTTACAAGGGAGGGGAATATTGAATCTTGAATTCCCCCTTTGTTTAGTGCTGGGTTCTTCGGGTGGCGGTGGAGAGTGAATCTTGTTCTCCGTTGACCGGATGACTGTTTGGACCGTCGGGGATCTTCTCTTCGGCCGGTAGAGGGAGTAACTCAGCTCCGTCTACCAAAACTCTAGAAGAGGAGGTAGGCGAAGAGCGGCTAGTACTCAGTAAGCTCGCTGAAGGGTTTTCTCTCTCTCTGTCGATGATCTCTCCTTTTTTCTCGGAATCTCTCTTTTGCCCGATAATCGTCGTCGTCCTCCTTCTTCAACAGTGACGGGACTATTTATAGGGTTTTAGGGGGTGATCGTGCCCCTAAAAGTGCTCCACGATGAGGGCCAACTTTCCCGCTACATGGGCGGTGGATGGCGCCATAATCGGGGTGGTTACAACCAAGGTGGGGGCACCTTGTTGCTGAGACGCGGGCGTTGAGCCAACGCGCCTTGATGCTGAGACGCGGGCTTCGGGCCGATGCGCCTTGATGCTGAGACGCGGGCTTTGAACCAACGCGCCTTGATGCTGAGACGCGGGCGTTGAGCCAACGCGCCTTGATGCTGAGACGCGGGCGTTGAGCCAACGCGCCTTGATGCTGAGACGCGGGCTATCTCTCGCGTCTTGATTGTCACATTTAGCCTTGCGCCTGGATCTTGGATCTCTGTGTTTTGGTGGCTTGTCTTGGTGATTTTTAGACAGCCTACAAAGATTATCCCTATGTCCTCAAGCATAAGGTCGGGATTGAAAATCGGATCGCTGATGCACTTAGCTATCGCCGCGCCCTACTCTCTGAAGTGGTTGGCTTTGAGAAAATCAAAAAACACTTATGAGTCATGTCCTGATTTTGAAAATATATTCACTGTCCTAATGGATAGTTTGACTCATGAGATTGATGACTTTCTCCTGCCAGATGGTTATCTGTTCCACTCTCATAAGCTGTGTATCCTTCATACCTCCTGAGAGAATTTTTAGCTTGGGAATTATACTTTGGGGGGCTTGCTGGACATTTTGGGCGAAATAAGACAATTGAAGTTATGAAAACATCGTTTCTATTGGCCAAACTTGAAGAGAGATGTGTTAGGCTTGTTGGTCAAAGTCACACATGTCAACTAGACAAATAACAAAGATAAAACACTGGCCTCTATACCCCCCTTCTGGTTTCAAATTGCCCTTGGCAAGAAGTCAGTATGGATTTCGTGCTTGGTCTCTCAAAAACTGCATAAAAGCATGATTCCATACTTGTTGTGGACCGTTTCTAAAGATGGCCCATTTCCTGCTATGTCCTAAAACTTCGGATGTATTTTGGATCCTACGATCTATTTTGATGAACTTGTTAGACTACACGGCTGCCCAAAATAATTGTCTTAGACAGGAATGTTAAGTTCACGAGTTACTTTTAGAAAACCCTGTGGCATAAAATGGGAGCTAAACTTCAATTTTTTACTGCCTTTCACCCGCAAACCGATGGACAAATTAAAGTAACCAATAGGAGTCTGAATAATCTGTTACGGTATCTAGTGGGTGAGAATCTAAGAACATGGGAACTTGAGTTACCTACCGGTGAGTTTACATACAATAATTATGCGAATAGAACCATACGAATGAGTCCATTTGAGGTAGTGTATGGTTATAACCTAGACAACCTATAGACTTAATTCCCATGGCACCCATTATACTAGGATGTTTGAGTCAGCTGCATTATTTGCATCGCATATTCATGACCTGCATAAAGAGATTAGCAATCAAATTCAGAAAAGTAATGCAAAGTATAAAGCTTATGCAGATTTGCACAAGAAGGCACACGAGTTTAACGTATGGGACTACGTGTTGGTTTGGATTCGTCCGGAATGGTATCCTCTTGGTACCGTAAAGATATTGCATGCACGTAGTGCAAAACCTTTGAAAATTTAGAAAAAAATTTAATTTCAATGCATATGTAGTAGATCTTTTACCTGATTTTGATATTAGTCCCTCTTTTAATGTTGAAGATCTGATTGCTTATAAAAGTCTAAATTTTTCTCCTGATAATCCTTTATTGGATGAGCCTTCCCATGAGCCTATTTACCTCCACTTCCCTAAATACAACTCACCATACGGCAGGACATAATGATGAAATTATTGATGATTAGATTGTCGCTAATAGAGATGGTGGTTACCACAAGTTTTGGTTCGTTAGAAAGCACTACCTGACTCTGAAAACTCCTGGATTAATTAGAAGAATCTCTAATAGCTGGATCCTGATCGCCTAGAGCACTATGAGAGCCACAGAGGTTTGCAGTCGACAGAGTCGAGTTTTTCCCAACCACGAGGGAATGATTGGGACATCACTCCAGGATTACGAGTCTACACCAAGAGACGTCGTCGTGCCTTTAGTTATGGTTCGATTAGGGCTTAAGGATTCGAGCTATATAAGACCAGCTATCTTCATTATTTGCTTTTTATTTTAATTTGTTATTTATTTTTATTAGTTCATTTAGTCCTATATTGGCTGTGATGGAGTTTCTCTGTGAATGTAGGCCTATTTAAGGCCAAGACTAATATTGGATTCCTTAGTTTTTGAATGAACTAAAATTGCTTTGAAAAGCTTTGTAACCTGTGTGCTTTACATGAGAAACCCAAGGGAGAGAATCTCACTGGTTGGTTCCCCATCAGGTGAACTACGTGCAAACACCAGATTATTACCGCAGAACAATCATAAACACATCAGGAACTAATAAACGAGAAAGAAAGCGAGAAATATAGATTTAACGAGGTTCGGTAATTGTCTACGTTCTCGAGACAGAAAGGGAGAGAGATCTTATTCAAATCAATCAATTCAAGTTGCAGAGTACGAGGAAAATACCCTTTAATATATAGCCAAAAAGTCCACAAAGAAAATAAAAATAACAGATCTGAATTCGGATCAGAAACGAATCCAGAATCTAGCTCGGAAGTGTCAGGCTGGCTCTATTAGTCGTCTAGTCCAATCTCAGTAGTCGACTAATCCTTTCCACAGAAAATTAGCTAACTATAATAGTTGACTAGGCCAAACATAATAGTCAACTAATCACCCCCAACAGAAAGTTGGGTGATCTTAATAGTCGACTCATTAATATGATAAGTCGACTGGTTTGTGCATCTTTGCACCTACGCATGCTTCTGTCTCTCGGCCATCACCAATGAATTAAAAAAAAAACTCTACCCAATATATTTTAGACTCTCTCACACAATTCTCCATCTCGGTGAAGATTTCATAAATTTGAGCCGAACACAACAAAGCACCATGTTGACTCAACCGGCTGCACCAATGTGGTTGCCTATGTACCCCGGCACGAGGAATCAAGTTATCTAGTTCATCCAAATGAGCTCCACTAAACTCAAGCGACTGGAAGGATGTGGAGTAACTTCTTGCAATGTGCGAACTTTATTCTCGGAACAGCTTTGGTAAGCATATTAGTGAGATTCTCCTTTGTGTGAATCTTCTTTAGCTCGATGTCACCCTCATCAAGAATCTCCCAAAAAAGTTGAACCTGACGTTGATGTACTTCGTCCTTGCCTTATAAACCTTGTTTTTTCCCAAATGATAGCACTTACGGTATCGCAATTAATCTTCAATAAATCCTGGTCAATTTCTAAGTCGTTAAGTAACCCTAAAGCCAAATTGCCTCATTCATAACCTCCGTCATGGTCATATACTTTTCCTCCATAGTAAACAAAGCTACAATAGACAGTAGAATAGAGCGTCAACTCACTGGTGCTTGAGCCAATGTGAATACATTCCCCGTCATAAATCGATGCTTATCAAGGACTCCAGCGTAATCAGAATCGACATGTCTGATATACTCTTGCTTATCTGTAGTATCCTTCTCGAACATCAAACTAATATCTATGGTATCTTTGATATACCGTAGAATTTACTTCACTGCCTTTTAATGACCCCTACAGAAATTGTGCATGGATCTGCTAACCATTGAGACAGCTTGTGACAAATCAGCTCTCGTATACACCATTGCATACATTAAACTACCAACTACGCTAGTATAGGGTCTGTGAGACATATACTCAAGCTCTTCAACACTAGTAGGAGACATAGTAGCATTTAATATGAAATGAGGGGCTAACGGTGTACTTACAGACTTTGTGTTGTCATTAATGTTGAACTTATGCATTACCTTTTCAAATGCCCTTTTCTGTCAAGCAAACCTTGTCACCTTTTCAGTCTCTCTCTCAATCTCCATGCCTAGCACCTTCTTCGCTTCACCAAGATCATTAATCTCAAATTTGGACGACAAATCGTATTCAAATCAATCAATTCAGGTTTTAAAATATGGGGACAATATCCCGCAATATACAGCAAAGAGTCTACAAAGAAAAGAAAACCAACAGATCTGAATTCGAATCAGAAACGAATCCAGAATCCAACTCGAAAATATCGAGCTAACTTTATTAGTCATTATTTCAATCTCTGTAGTAGATTAATCCTATCGAATAGAAAGCTAGTTAACTACAGCAGTCGACTAGGCCAAACATAGTAATCGACTAATTACCCCAATATAAAGTTGGGTGATCTCCATAGTTGACTTATCAATATGATAAGTAGAATGGTTTGTGCACCTTTGTACATGTGCATGCTTCTGTCTCTCGGCCATCACTAATGAGGTAAAAAAAACCTCTACCCAATAGATTTTAGACTCTCCCACAATCTACATAAAACTGGCTGATCATACACATAGTCCATGAGTATAGCTCAGTAAATTAAAAATTACTGGTAAAGGATAAGTGAAAAGTAACTGCGCCACTTAATTATCCAATTACTATACGTCTATAATCACATCAGTATTAGATATTAATCTGCCTTTGTGATCATTGCTATCTGGAAACACATCGGCAAAATCAACTAAGTCCACAGTACCCACTTGCAAAAGAGAATGGTATGAGAAACCTGGGTGCCACTAAAATCATGCGGCGTATATTGAAAAAAACCACAGCAGCCCAAGGAACAAGATTTATTGGAAACTACACATTTTATTGAAGAGAGATTTCACCTTGATAGTGGCACTTTGAATATTCATGGCAACAGAGATGACATAGACATCATTTTATCTACTTAAACAGTGGTTGCATTTAATTAGGCTTGACAATATCAGCATTGGCTCAACTAACCAAAAAATTAATAAAAAATAAAAAACACAATGCATCTGTTTCCTCATCTGTAATTAGGAGGATGCTACTCTCACTATCCGACACAAAGCATGTATTGAGCATGTCAACAAGGAGATCCTGTGTTAGATTGGGTGAGCAGTGCCACATGCTAAGAATGGAAATCCTGAAGCTATACAATCTGTATATTAGATGTGTAATCAGATCATTATTCCTGTACCTTACAACAACAACTAAGCCATTTGTCCCAAGTATTTGGGGTAGGCTACATGAACCAAAAGAGAATTACGCCGGATCGGATACATAGATTAGCTTTCTCCACTCATTCCTATCGAGCAATATGCCTTCACTAAGACCTTTAGCCTCTATATCTTGAGGGATTATGTTTTACTACCAAATCATTTCTGCCATCTATATATTTTTTGAGGGATTTCCGCCATCTATGTTGTATAGCCAATGCACGCATCACTTGGTGTTTTCTCTCTGCTTTTAGTATCAGATAGATTTTAGGTCAGCTGTGTATACAACAACAACAACAACAACAACAAACTCTTTATCCACGCATTTTTGAGTCTGAGCTATGCAAATACTTTCCCCCTTTCACGTCCATTAAGAACCATCACCAGTGTCAAGGTATCTGAATACGGCTATACGAGTATCTCACAAAGCTACCATTTGCACTAGTACTCAACATAAAAGTAGCTGAAACTTATGGAACATTCAGGATCTTATCCTCCAGTATTGACCGGTTTGGCAGTTTTTGATTCACTTTCATAGCTATTGTAGAAAATTAATACTGTTAGTTTCACCTTATAATTCAAATCCATACATGATTTCATCAATAATAAATTTAATCTGTAATCAGCGACAACAGTTGTTATCATTAACGAAAGGAAAATTACAAATCAAAAGAGAGTCTTGTCATTGGACCCCTGATCTTCTAATAAACACGACAGTTTATCCATACAACAAGATAGCAAACAAGATTAACTAGTACGATATGAAACAGCGTACGGCGCTAGAAAGAAGATCGTTGATACATTAAAAACTCTTGCAGGTTTGCTGCAACCTGTCATCATATATGTGTTCCCTTAGGGAAGAACCACAGTTAGTAATGTTTGAAGCCTCGCCTAGCCTACACTGTCTCAGACCACATACTAGATGCAAAGAATGTGGAGGTGCCACTGTCGGAGCCAGGGAGGGCAAGGCACCCCACCCAAAAAAAACCATAACCCCTCTTCTAATTTGTTACGTCAATAAAATACTTACTGTAGTTTACTAGCATAATGGTGTTATAGCACATTGACCGGCTTTGTGTTGCAGATGTTGCGACGATGCTGACAGGAGATCTGAACAAGAGTTGGCTGGGTCGGAGCTGCAGACAATGCAACTGCGGTGGAGGGGTGAGCCACGACTTTGGTGAGGGCGTTCGGTGGTTTCTTTTTCTTTTTCTTTTGAAGGATCAAAGTGAGTGTATGACTGTTCTGTGCATGTTTGTACCCTTCTTTCTTGAGAATATTTCGTTAAAAGTTCTTATTAATGAAACGCCGGAGGGGGGGTTACTGCACGGTTTTATCTAAAAAAAAGTCCCACATTTCTATTTTGTATAGATTTATTTATTTTGTTCCTAATTTTCTTACCTTTTGCCTGATTCTCACCATAACTTTTTATTAATACAAAAGAACATGTTTATTTTTTTTCTATTTTTCCCTTACTTTTTTTTACCTATTTTTCTTTGCCTATTTTTCTAACAAAACTTTTTATTAATCCAAAAGCACGTGTTTAACTTTTCTATTTTTTCCTCATCTTTTTCCTATTTTTCCAACAAAACTTTTTATTAATCCAAACTAATATGTAAGTAGGTATGCTCCCTTCCTCCCCTAGAGCACCCAACACGTGACAAAAATAAAATAAAGGAAAGTAGGAGAAAAGTTGGAAATAGAAAAAAGAAAAGAAAATATTAACTAGAAAAGATATACTATTTAGAAATCAAATTTTTAACTATATAGGTTGATTTAATAGAAACCATTGAGCCCTAACAGTTGCCCGCGGTCGGTTCTCATGTCTCTCTACATATTTTGTTGAATAAAAAAGTTAAAAGGTTGCTTTACAACTACATGAAACTCCATGTTATTCTCTTATTGAATGTTATTATTATATGTGTGAAACTCTTTAATAATTTTCAACTGTTTTCACGACACATTTATAATGTCATTCAAATTAAAAGTTATTTAATTAAATGCTACTGAATTGTCAATTTCATAATTTTATTTTGAGAGTATATAAGTATTTAATATCTTAATTTCATCTAAATATGTCTAAATTTAGTTAAATGTTATTTAATTAACTGGTACTGAATTATGAATTCTATATTTTTATTTTGAGAATATATAAGTATTTAATATCTTAATTTCACCTAAATAATTTTTCTATCTAAATTTCTTTCCATCAAGATATTGGTTGTTTTTCTTAACATACACATCACACATGCAATAATCTAGTTTAGAATAATTAGTACATCAGGCAAATGCTATGAACGTAAAAAAAAAAGGTTAAAAATAAATTAAATTGAAATATAGCATACACTTTGCTAATCAGTATTAGCAGTAACAGCAATTTTTTGGATTTGTAAAAAGTTGTATTTCTCTATACCATAAGATAGTAAAAAAATTAATCTTTCATTAATACTTATTTAAATTTAAGTATGAAATAATATATATAAAAGAGAAATTTTTTTTATAAATTGATAGTATTCATGTGCTTATCCAAAGAGAAATAAGATATAGTAAAAATAATTGATAAAATAATAATTCTGAGGTGACTCTTTCTAAAATATCAATGTTCTTTTGTAAGCATCAATAAATATTCATATGTTTATCTTGGACAATTAACATTTTGTATGTTAAATAACATATTTTTAGTTGGAGGTACAATTTACTGATTTATATTTAGTTATATTCGATAATACTACAAATAATATGCTGATATTTTCAATGATTTTAAAAAATTGAAAGAATTATTCTTGAAACTAATTAAACATAAAAAAATTAAGATTAATTTTCTTTATTTAGCTATGATATTTTCTCTAAAAAAGACTTTATTTACTATCAATGAGAAAGTAAGCTTTTTCTGTTATTTTTTATTTTGTATATAATTATTTAAATGCTTTAAATTAATCTATGTATTATTTGATGGCTTGCACTTAAATTAGTTGGTGGCATCAAATAAAATAAAAATAGTGATAAGTATTCACATAGAGATAAGGGAGTCACAGAGAGATATGTTATTGCATAGAGATGACAAAGAGATCAAAAGAAAATCAAAACTAACCAAATCAATGAGACACAGAGAGAATCTGAATTTTTCAGTTAAGAAAATAAAAATGATTAAAATAGTCATGTTTAATTTTTATAGCTAAAGTTTTCAAATTATATAGTCTATTTTCCACTTAAGGTCAAAATTAACAGACAAAATCATTTTAAAATATTGCAACATGTGCTTTTGTAGCACTATAGATAAATTTAAGGATTATAACAACAAATATGTAGATTATTCTCTACTTAAAAAGTAATGGACATATATTCTGAAGGCAATTAGAATATATTCAATAATTTAAAAGTTTAACATATTACTAATTTTGGATTAGGATCATGCATGAACTTTTAATTAACGATAGCAGAATTATAACTAACCTTTTTTCTAATCAGATTTCAATAAATTTATAATAGCATATTTTTCAATTCAATTATCCAAGTACACTTGAAAAAACATATTTTAAGGTTTAAATTTAGATTTCAAAATTTTAATATTTTCAAAATAGATCTCATGTAATAAAAAAAAGTCTACTATTACTCTATTACACTCAAACTGGAAAAAAATATGTATTCATCACTGTCTCTAATTGTTTTATTAGAAGTAGCTGGTGGAGCATTTGAACTGGTGTAAAGAAGTGTGGCCCCCCAAGTTATAAAACTTTGATTATGCTACTATAGGGTGGAGAAATTACTCAGCGCTTCAGTTGTTACCTAACTTCTAATTGTGGGGAGAGAAGGTAAAATCTTGTTGGTAGAGTTTTTAACTCATTGGAGGAGATATCATAGAGTTTGGAGGCCAACATGTGCCCAAGACTTGGTTGAAAAGCAGAGTAGAGCTGAAGACAGAGGGTTAGTTGAACGCCCGGTCGACCGGTAATGCACATACGCGCACAAGAGAAGAAAAATGTTGTAGCAGTTGACCGCTCGGAGGAAGCAGACAACAGAAGAAGACAGTCGGTCGACCACCCCAGAGAGTTATTTTGCACTCTGCACAACTAGCGGTCGACCGCCCGTTTTACAGTCCAGAGTGCAGTTCTAAGACTGCAAAGCAAGCGGTAACCGCCCGGTCGACCATATACCGATTCTGAGTTGTTTCCTATTTGGATTTTGGGTTAATTTTTTGTCCAAATTCAGATCTGTTAGTTTCTTTTTCTTCATGGACTGTCTGGCTATATAAAAAGAGATATTGTCCCCAATTATTATAACCTGAATTAATTGATTAATAAGATCTTTGTTCCCTTCTGCCCCAAGGATGTAGGCAATTGTCGAATCTCATTAAATTTGTGTTTTTCTTACTTTTCTCTCTTTAATTTGTTCTTTCTATATTTGTGACTATTCTGTAGCAAAACTCTAGTACTTGCATGTAAACCTTCAGTGTTATTTCCCAACAAGTGATATCAGGGCATCCCAGATTTGGCCAGGATTGTGTGTCGCTTCCAAAAGCAATGTGGTTTGTTCGGCAAAGATCGTGTGTCAATCTCAGAGTGACATTAGTCTGTTTGTGGGGTCGTGTGTCGATCTCATAACAGAGTTAGTATTGTTCGTTGGGATCGAATTGGGTAGAGCAAATCACTTTAAAAACTTGTCGACGGCTTCGTTTAGAGATAAAGATCCCATCTTTATCTATTTGGATTTGTTATTCACTAATTATTTTTCGCATTACTTTGTTGAATCTACTGGAGGAGATGGCCAGGAATAGTCAATCCGTGGTGAAAACTGTGAATAGTCATCCATCAAAGATTGATGTGGTAAAGTTTAACAGCACAAATAATGCGGTAAAGTTTAATGGCACAAACAATTTTGGTATATGGAGATGCTAGTTGATGGAAGCGCTAACGACATCAAACCTTGAAGATGCTCTACTTTTGGAAGAAAAGACAGGGGAGAGTTCGACAAAACATTGGGACAAAATGAATATGGCGGCGTGTGATGTCATAAGATCTTGTTAACATAAAATATCAAGTACCATATGATGACTGATGTTGGCCCAAGGTTATAATCACCCGGTTTTATGGTTTTGATGATAACAAAACATATGTGGTTATTTGTACTAATCAAGTTCAAGTGTTTAAGTATATTCAGGGTTCTAAAGATTCAAGAAGTTTTCTTCCTCTAAAGGAAGGTGTTGAAGACTCAAGAAAATTCAAATACAGGATTAAAACTCAAAACACTCGACGTCGCTATGGAGAAGCCCAGTTGAAGATTTTTTTAGTCACTTAGAGTCTTGTAAAGTATTAGTTTGTTAAAGTATAGAATATAGTAGTGATGCTCAAGAAGTTACACACACAAAATACACAATTTCGAAAAGTACAAGTTTTGATAGTATTGGTATTTTACATATTTGGTTTTGATACATGTCTCATAATTTTTTTAAAATTTTATAACAAGTTTAGAACATATATTTCATGACCTATACATTGCTACATTATCCATAAACCAATACAAAATAATTAGAAAAATATTTGAAACTCAAAAGTCTTTATAAAAACTGTTTCAGCCCAGAACGGTCGACCGTCCGGTTAACCGTGCCCATTGCAGGCCAGAACGGTCGATCGCCCGGTCGACCGGGCCTTTTGGCCAGGGGCGTGCATGTCTGTGCACGTTGTCGGTCGACCTCCTGTTCGACCACTAATCCTTACTGTCAACCGACAGAGAGATCTTAACTCTCGATTAGGGTCCGACTGACAGTTTAGTTTTTCAATTTAAACTACCGAGCGGTCGACTGCCCAGTCGATCGGAGCCAATGGCTTTTTTCTGGATAACCTGTTGGTCGACTGGCCGGTCGACCGGCCGATTGCTAGATGGCCATAACAGCTAATTTTGAATCTGTTTTGTTTTAGTGAATTCCAACGGGCATTTTTGGTTTCCAAGTGTCTAAACACGCTCCAAATGACCTGATATGATTTATAAATGATATTTATTCTTTGCCTATATATATGGGTCATTGGTTTTGATTTTAGATAAGAAAATACACAAGTTTACAAGTTTTTAAGTTTTGTTTCAAAAAGAGAAGTTTTTCTAGCTTCTAATTTTCAAGTTCTTTCTTTCCAAAGCTATTTTCAGTTGGATTTAAAGCTTCTCTATTCTTTCTAACTGAATTTCATTACTCACTTAACTCCTTGAGCAATACTTCATATTCTACTCCATATGAAATTATAAGAGAGAGTGTTTGTCATCTTGTTGGATCACCAAGAGCTTTGTAATCTCAATTGGCTTTGTGCTACCTCTTGTAGAGAGGATTGAGTTGGTGGAGTTGTGTACTCGGGTCTCGTGTAGACCAACTTGTAATTTCTTAGTATAAGGTCCCTTTATGGAAGCCCTTCGAGGATAGTGAAATCTTTCATAGTGGTGAAGGCAGGGACGTAAAGCGGTGGCTCGAACCTCGAAATAATTCCTTTGTGTTTGTGATTGATTGTGTCTTGCTCTCTATTGCTTTTCATTTTTCATACTTGTGTAATTATTCATCTTATTTTCTATAATTGCTTTCACTTCATCTCTTTCATTATCGGTCTATATTCATCTCAACAAGGAGGCAATTGAGCACCTTAACTCATTATCTAGAGGAATCAAAGAAAAGAAGTTCTAGAGCCCTTCATGGGGAATTCGGCTTCAATTCTTATTTTTGAGTGACCATTTGCATATTTCATCTTAAGTAGTTTTTAGATAGTATTTGATTAGCATAACACTTATTCACCCCCCTATGCGTATTTCAATTGGTATCAGAGCCTTGATCTCTACTTTTTGGCTTAACAACCTTAGAGAGATCCTAATTGCTAATCACTTCTTTCATAATTTCATCTTAATCCACTTTAGTAAAATGACCGAAGGTATTAAGGCCCCTCCCAAGTTTGATGACCTTAACTTTCCTATATGGAAGGTTAAGATGATCATATTTTTACAATCCTTAGGAAGTCGGGTTGCAAAAGTAATGACTAAACCCTTTATTGTACCCATTGGTGATGAGGACATTTGATCTGACATTGCCACTAAGAAGTTTGCTGCAAATGCTAAGGCAAACTATGCCTTACTTCAAGCTTTGAACGATGATGATATTACTACGGTCATCCATTGCAAATCTGCCTACGAGATTTGGACACCTAGGGCGTGTTTGGTAGCTTGCAAAGTGCTTGCAAAATGCAAAAACTTTTGCAACTTTACAGTTTACACTTGTTTGGTTTCGTTTGCAAAATACAAAATGCAAAAACTTTTACAACTCTTCTTTTCCCACTTACAGTTGCTACAGTTAAATTTGTGGTCATGTAAATCTCACTTTTACACTCATATTTTCCCACTTGCAGTTGCTACAGTTAATTTTGTGGTCATGTAACTCTCACTTGTAGTACACTTACAGATCAAAACAGATACTTGATAATCAATATATAATTAAATATTATTAAATATTTAATATTTTAATAGTGTTCAATTTCTTATTTAATTATTTAATTATTTTATATTTTTAATCTTTAACTTTTTTTTATTGTTTTAATATTTACTTTTTACTATTTTAATTAAATATTTTAATTTAATATTTTATTATTTTATTAATACTTATTCCATTTTTTATTATTTTATTTAGAGTTAATTTTTATTAATATAATAATATTATACTTTAATATAAAATTACTATATATTTAATTATTTATTTTTTAATATAAAAAATTACTTTATTAATATCATAATATATTTTATTATTATATTAATATTTTATTATGTTAATATTGTAATAATAATTCAGTATAATAATACTATAATGATAATTTATTATTAAATTATAATTATATTTTACTTTATTAATTTTATATTTCTATAATATTAAAATAATATTATAATAAAATTTATATTATAATAATTTTCAAGTATTTTTAATATTATAATATTATAACTATATTTTATTATTGTTGTAACATTTTTTAATATTTATATTTTATTAGTATTCTTAAAATTTTATTAATGTTCTTTAGATTTTCTTAAAATTTTATAATATTTATTTAGTTTGAATATTTTAGTAAATTTTTACTATTTATACTAATATTTTATTAATATTATTGTTATAAATAAAATATTAAGATTATTAATTTTTTATCTCAAATTTATTAATACAATTTAATTTGCAATAGTAGATTTAATTTAATAGTATTTTTAATATTTAAATCACTGCTACAGTTAGTTTTGTGGTCAACTTTTCCACTTACACTTTTACATTACCAACCAAACACCGTAAAACACAATATACTTTACCATTTACACTTTCACTTTATCAACCAAACACCGTAAAACACAATATACTTTTCCATTTACACTTCACTTTATCAACCAAACACTGTAAAACACAATACATTTTCTCTGCTACAGTTCACTTTTCCATTCTCATTTTACGACTTACGACTTGCGACGTTTTGCAACGAAACAAACAGGCCCCTAGTAGTCACACACAAGGGAACGTCGCAAGTTAAGAGAGCAAAAATTGATCTCTTACGTTCATAATATAAAAATTTCACCATGCATGATAATGACACTATTGATGACATGGTAATAAGATTTACTAAAATAACTAATGATTTTGCTTCTTTAGTTGATGTCATTGACAATGATCAAAAAAGTAAGGAAGGTCATTCGGGCACTTCCACCCTCATGGGAAAATCAAGGCTACTACATTGAAGGACTAAACGACAAAAAAGAGATGAAGCTCATCGATTTTATAAGAAACCTTAAGACCCATAAAATAGAGAGGAAGATAAGGGAAGAGATGGTACCACAAAAGAAAAAAGTAATCTCTTTCAAATCCACTCCCACCATCTCCGACAATGATGAAGAAGAAGGAGATGAAGTATTCTCCCTCCTAGTGAAAAATGTAAGGAGGATGTATAACATGGCCAAGTTTAACAATAAAAGAAGATAGTAAAGGAAAGAAGACAAGAAGGTCATATGATTCAATTGTCGGAAGCTGGGCCACATGGTTGCGGATTGTCCGGAGATCAAGAGCAAACATTCAACCTCCAAGAAGCCTTACAAAAAGAAGGCTCTCAAAGTCACTTGGGACTCGGATAGTGAAACCGATGAAGAAGTGGATATGTCACACATGTGTTTCATGGTTAATGATGGCACACAATGGATAGTGAATTAACAATAGATGAATTGGGTGAGACTTTTGAAGAGTTGTCTAACAACTATGATTTTCTTAAAAAGAAGTATTTAAAATTAAAAAAATGAAACTCTTTATAATAAAATTGTTATACTTTCAAAAGAAAAAGATGATTTATCTTCCACACTCATATCCACACAAAAAGATTTTGATGCATATAAAATTTCATGTAAAGAAAAATTTTCATTAATTGATAAAATTGAGATTTCTATTTTAAAAGATAAAATTAACTCTTTAGGATATGTGTTAAAAAAATGTGACTTTGATAAAGCTAGGCTGGAGGCAATGTTTTCTTAAAAAGACACTCCAAAAAAAAATGTTCATACTATACATGCTCATCATATTACACATACCCATACTCCTAAATCACAACATATACATACACATCATGCTAGACATTCTACACACACCAAGCACGTTCACACCCCACACTCACATCATGTTTTATATATGGTAGAGTTCTTATTGTGATCGAAAAGGTCACTTAGCCAAATTTTATTTTGATAAAATAAATGCTTCTAATGATCACATTTGAGTTCGAAAATATATCAATGGACTCAAGAAAATTTGGGTATTAAAATCAACCAATTTGTTACTTGATAAAGGTACACACCAAGGCTCCAAGACGTAGGGAGCGGTGGTATCTTGATAGCGGTTGCTCAAGGCATATGACTGGGAATATCAACAATTTTGTAACCCGATCAAGATACCATGAAGGTGGCGCCGTCACCTTCGGAGATGATTCTAAAGGAAAAATTATCGGTATAGGTAACATTAAAATTAGCTCATCTCCCTTAATTGAAAATGTTGTTTTAGTTGATGGTCTCAAGCATAACCTCTTAAGTATTAGTCAACTTTGTGATAGAGGATTCAAAGTGATTTTTGATGATTTAGCTTGCAATATTTTAGATAGACAAACCAATGCATGTGTACTTTTTGATTTTTGTGAAAATAATGTGTAGATGATTAATATTTCAAATTTACAATGAATGCTACATGTTTAAATGTCTTTAATGAAGACTCTTGGTTATGGCATAGGAGACTAGACCATGTTTCGTTTGACTATCTATCTAGAATCAACAATATGAAAGTGGTGAAAGATATTCCTTATTTGAAATTTGAAAAAGACCGCATTTGTGATGCATGCAAACTTGAGAAACAAACCAAGTCCTCTTTCAAAACAATCAAGAACATCATAACATCAAGACCCTTGGAGTTAATTCACATGGATTTGTTTGGTCCAACTAAAACCCAAAGTCTAAGTGAAATCATTTTGTCTTTGTTTTAGTTGATGATTTTTCTCGTTTTATATGGGTTTTCTCTTTAGAACACAAAGATCAAGTCTTTTCACATTTTCAAGTGTATAGAAAAAGAGTTGAAAAAGAAAAAGATTTTCTAATTTTACGTATAAGAAGTGATAGAGGTGGTGAATTCATTAACCACTCCTTTATCACCTATTGTGAAGAACATGGAATCAAATATGAACTATCATGTCCTAGAACTCCACAACAAAATGGAGTCGTTGAAAGAAAGAATCGTACTCTTCAAAAAATGGTTAGGACAATGATAAATGAATATGGACTCCCTCAATGCTTATGGGCCGAGGCCGTAAACACATCATGTTACATCTCAAACAGAATTTATTTTTATAAAAAAACTTCTAAAACTTCATTTGAAATTTACTATTTGAGAACACCTAATGTTTCTTACTTTAAAGTTTTCGGTTGTAAATGCTTTGTTTTAAACACTAAAAATAATTTAGAAAATTTTGATGCCAAATCTTATAAAGCCATATTTATTGCGTAGTCAAATACTAGTAAGGTCTATAGAGTCTTCAATAGAACTACTTTGACTATTGAAGATTCTAAACATGTCAAGTTTGAGAAATCTAATGCGTTTGTGAAGAATATTGTAGAGATTGATTTCTTAGGTGAAAATATGAAGAAGATAACCTTAAAGGACTCACCTGTAGAAAAAGAAAAGCCAAAGATTGATGAACAAGATGAAGTTCGAGAGGTTGAAGTAGAGCCAACACAACCACTTCCAAAGGATTGGATACTTGCTACTAATCATCCCAAGGACCTCATCATCGGTGATGTATTCAAGGGGTAACTACTCGATCCAAACTCCATGATTTATGTGGGCATTTTGCTTTTATTTCACATATTGAGCTCAAAAACATCCGCAAAGCTGATGCCGATTCATATTGGTTGCTTGCAATGCAAGAAAAGCTCAATTAATTTGAGCATAACTAAGTTTGGCATTTTTTTCCTAGACCCCATGATAGACCAACTATTAGTACTAAATGGATTTTTAGGAATAAGTTAGATGAGTCAGGTGATATTATTAGAAATAAAGCTGGGTTAGTGGCTAAAGGTTACACCCAAATCGAAGGTATCGAATTTGAGGAAACCTTTGCATCCGTAGTACGGCATGAAGCCATACAGATGACACTTGCATTTGCTTCATTTAAAGATTTCAAATTTTTTCAAATGGATGTCAAAAGTGCGTTTTTAAATGGTTTTATAAAAGAGGAAGTGTATATTGAACAATCCCCCGGGTTTATTGATCCTACACATTCAGATTTTGTTTGCAAACTTGATAAAGTTTTATATGGTTTAAAACAAGCTCCAAGAGCTTAGTATGAAAGACTTTCAACTTTTCTAATTTCAAATAATTTTCTCAAGGGTAAAGTTGACACTGTTGGCCCATAGGCCTATCACTCTAGTTTTGATGATGATCAACTCATGTAGTTATAGTACTAATGATCTTGTGTTTATTTAGTTTCAGATTTGTGATCAAGATCTTAGTAGGTGTGTAGCTTCAACAAAGGATTTAAAGTCAAGTTTTGGAGCTAACACGTTTGATTCAAGAGCTTGTGCATCAAGACCACATCAAGTACTCAAGAGGAGTCTAGCTCGTTGGATCGTGTTTGGACCAAGTCAAGAAGATGTGAAGACTTCAAGTGAAGACCTCAAGATCAAGACTTGTGTCTAGATTTGTTTTTATAAGATTTTGTTTTTAGATAAAATGTAAAGGATAGAATAGTTGGTGGATTTCTCAAGTATATCTTACACACACACACACACTCTTGATTTAGATAAGTTTTCATAAAAGAATTTATATTTTGAAAAAATACAAAAGAGTTTTCTTTTAGAAAAATACCGGTTTTGTTTTTGGAATTCAAAGTTTATATGTTTTAACCAAAACTAAATTTAGAGCTTAAATGTCAAAAACATTGATATTTCACCATGTATGTGTAGTGGATTATTTCCATACACTCTATGCTTTAAAAGTGTTTAAAATATCTTTAGTTTTTGTATTTGGAGAAGTTTTGGAAAAACCAATTTTGAAAAAATACAGTTTTCGTTTTTAGCCAAAATTTCTAAGTTACAAAAATAGTTCAAATTATTTGTAACATGTCTTGATTTTGTTCAAACATGATTGATTATCAAAGTATAATGTTAAAACTATTTTTGTAGATTTTTCATGATTTTATGGGATTTTATTTGAGCCAAAATGACCAAGTTTTTGATCCCTATAATGTCCTGACCTGGCTTCTGTCGGTCGACCGGACCGGTCGACCGAGCTTGAAGTCGGTCGACCGGGCCGGTCGACCGACGTGCACAGAACGTGCACGCCAGGACTGCTGGAGGGCCGGTCGATCGACCCGATCGACCGCAGAGAGCCTCTACTCTCTGGAAAGTCCCGGTCGACCGGGACGGTCGACCGACAGAGAAGACTGTTCTCTGTTCCAGGGTCTCGGTCGACCGGGCCGGTCGACCGTTGCCCCAACGGTCAGATTTCTGACCGTTGGCGGTCGACCGTTAGCCGTCAGGGCTGATTTTTTGCCCTAACTGCTAGTTTTTCTAGCCTATATATATGGGGCGTTTGTGGGCTGTTTTCTCCAAGATTTTTCAAGTGGCTTTGCACCAGTTTTTCCTACATCTATTAAGAGGTTTCTCCACTTGTTTTGAGAGAAAATATTTCCAATCAAAAGGGGAGTTTATCAAGAGTGTTTTAAAGTGATTTTCTTGAGTTTTCCTCTACCATTTCAATCCTTGGTTTCTCACACAACACTTGAGCTATCCATTGCTATACCTATCCTATAGGGATCTTTGTTGTGAGAGGATTTTAGGTGATCAAAGTGTTGTTATCACCAAAGTTCTTTTCTTGTACTTTGAGGAGGTGGACTTGTGGGTTCGCGATGTTTCGAGTTCGTGTGTGAACTCGGTGTTTGAGGTGCGGCTTCGGCGAGCTTGTGGGCTTGCGGTGTGTACGGGACTAGAGAGTCCAAGAGTTCTAGTGGCAACTCCTTGTAGGTGTTGCGGCACCGAGTGATCCGGTGAGATCGGTTTATAGTGGAAATCCTTCAAGTGTGAAGGCGGGGACGTAGAGCAAGTGTGCTCGAACCTCGAAACAAATCTCCCGTGTTTGCGATTGCTCACTCTCTATCTCTTACTCTTGTGTATATCTTGCATGCTTTTATTACTTTCATCTTATATGCTTGATATATATTGTGAGCTTAATTGTTATATGCTTGGGGATTGTTTGTTAACACTTGTATTCAATCAAGAGAGCCAACAAACACCTCAACTCTTATTTAGACGAATCTTGAGGAGTTAGTCCAGAGCCCTTCACGGGAAATTCGGCTACACTCTTGTGTTATACGTGGTGTTTAGTGTAATAAGTTTTTAATTCCGCATTAATTGACCATTAGATTAGCCTTCACCTATTCACCCCCCCTCTAGGTGATTTACAGACACCACCTTGTTTACAAAACATGTAAATAGTGATATCTTAATTGTTCAAATTTATGTTGATGATGTTATTTTTGGATCCACTAATGAAAGCTTTGTAAAGAATTTGTATCATGCATGAAAAATGAGCTTAAGATGTCTATGATAGGGAGCTAAACTACTTCCTTGACCTCCAAATCAAGTAAAGGAGTGATAGGATCTTCATCAATCAAGCCAAGTACACAAGAAAACTCATCAAGAGATTTAGACTTAAAGATGTAAAATTAAGCAAAACTCCCATAGCCACTACTACTAGCTTGACAAGGATGAATAAAATATAAATGTAGACATTAAACTTTATAGAAGCATGATTGGTAGTTTGCTTTATTTGACGGCTAGTAGGCCGGATATTATGTTTAATGTGTGTCTATGTGCTAGATTTCAATCTTGTCCTAAAGAGTCTCATTTATCGCCGTAAAACGCATTATTAGATATCTTAAGGGCACTATTGGAATGAGTTTTGTTGTATCTGAAAACCGGACAATTTCTCATGACGAGTTATTCGAATGCCGACTATGCTGATTGTAGAGTGGATAGGAAGAGCACTAGTGGTACTTGTCAATTTTTAAAAAATTGCCAGGTGTCGTGGTCTTCCAAGAAACAAAATTCTATAGCCCTCTCAACCATCGAGGCGGAGTATTTACGGCCGGGGCTTGTTGTGCACAAGTCCTTTGAATGAAACATACCCTCCTTGACTATGATTTGCATTATGACCATATTAAAATGTTTTGTGATAATATTAGCACTATTCATATGACCAAAAATGCAAAAAAACATAGCAAGATCAAACACATAGATATTTGATATCACTTTCTTAGAGATCATTATGAGAAAGGTGATATTGAAATTAATTATGTTTTCACCGATTTTCAGATTGCGGATATTTTTACTAAACCCCTAGATTATAATAGATTTTCATTAATTTGTGGTGAGTTAAAAGTTTGTATTATGGATTCATAAGTTTTGAAATTGTTTCATGTATTTTAAACCCTTTACATATTTTTTTTTAACGCTTTCATGTTGATATCTTTTCCCTTTTTGATGCATGACAAAAAGAGGGAGAGATATTTGAGTTATTAAGTTGTTTTAATACTCTATATCCATTTTCATGCGTATATGCAATACCATGATTCATTCATTGCATATTGTTTTTGGAGGAAGAAGGAATGGAAGGATGGTAAGCTATATATGCATATTATTCTATATTGGTATCATCTTTATATATGCATATATGTGTGACTTACTTATATTGTCAAATCTATTTAAAGTCATAATGTTTTCTTGTACTTGATAGATAGCATAACTTGAGGGGGAGCTTTTCCAAGCTCTTTCCTATTTTTTATTTTAAATAACTCAAATATTTTGTCATCATCAAAAAGGTGGAGATTGTTGGCCCAAGGTTACAATCACCCAGTTTTATGATTTTGATGATAACAAAACATATGTAGTTATTTGTACTAATCAAGTTCAAGTTGTTTAAGTATATTTCAGAGTTCTAAAGATTCAAGGAGTTTCTTCCTCCAAAGGAAGGTGTTGAAGAGTCAAGAAGATTCAAATACGGGAGTAAAACTCAAAGCACTCGACGTCGCTAATGAAGAAGCCCGGTTGAAGATCTTGTAGTCATCTAAAGCCTTATAAGATATTAATTTGTTAAAGCGTAGAATATAATAGTGATGCTCAAGAAGTTAAGCACACAAAATATACGATTTCGAAAAATACAAGTTTTGGTAGTATTAGTATTTTGCATGTTTGATTTTGAAACATGTCTCATAATTTTTCTAAAATTTTATAACAAGTTTAGAACATGTATTTCATCACCTATACATTGCTACATTACCCATAAACCAATACAAAATATTTAGAAAAATATTTGGAACTCAAAAGTCTTCATAAAAACTGTTTCAAGTTAGAACGGTCGACCGCCTGGTCGACCGGGCCTTTTCGCGAGGGGCGTGCACGTTGTCGACCGACCGACCGGTCAACCGCTAACCCTTGCGGTCGACCGACCCAGTCGACTGATAGTTTAGATTTTCAATTTAAACTATCAAGTGGTCGACCGCCCGGTCGATTGGAGCCTACGGCTCTTTTCTGGAAGACCTGTCGGTCGATTGGCCAATCGACCGATAGGCTGCCAGATGGCCATACGGCTAGTTTTTGAATCTGTTTTATTTTTAGTGAATTCCAACGGGCATTTTTAGTTTTCAAGTGTCTAAACACACCCCAAATGACCTGGTATGATTTATAAATGATATTTGTTTTTTGCCTATATATATGGGTCATTGGTTTTGGTTTTAGATAAGAAAAATAATAAGTTTATAAGTTTTCAAGTTTGTTTCAAAAGAGAAAAGTTTTTCTATCTTCCAATTTTCAAGTTCTTTCTTTCCAACGCTATTTTCAGTTAGTTTTAAAGCTATTCTATTCTTTCTAACTGAATTTCACCTCTCACTTAACTCTTTGAGCAACACTTCATATTCTACTCTATAGGAAGTTGTAAGAGAGAGTGTTTCTGATCTTGTTGGATCACCAAGAGCTTTGTAACCTCAATTAGCTTTGTGCTATCTCTTGTGTAAAGGGTTGAGTTGGTGGAGTTGTGTACTCCAGTCTTGTGTAGACCAAATTGTAATTCCTTTGTGTAAGGTCCCCTTTGTGGAAGATCCCTTAGAGAATAATGAAATCTTTCATAGTGGTGAAGATGGGGACGTAGAGCGGTGACTCGAACCTCAGAACAATTCCTTTGTGTTTGTGATTGCTTGTGTCTTTCTCTCTATTGCTTTTTATTTTTCATACTTGTGTAAGTGTTCATCTTGTTTTCTATAATTGCTTTCACTTCATCTCTTTCATTGTCAGTCTATACTTATCTCAACAAAGAGGCAATTGAGCGCCTCAACTAATTATCTAGAGAAATCAAAGAGGAGAAGTTCTAGAGCCCTTCACGAAAAATTTGACTTCACTTCTTATTTTTGAGTAACCGTTTGCATATAAGTAGTTTTTAAATAGCATTTGATTAGGATAACACCTATTCACCCCCCTCTAGGTGTATTTCAACTGAGGCTTCAACGAAGAAGATATGGGAGATCCTGGAGGGAAAGTACTTAACTAAGAGCATAGAGAATGGATTGCACCTGAAGAGGAGGCTTTATCGCTTCTAATTGAAGAGAGGTATCTCGATTGGTGAACACATGAATAACTACATGAAGCTTCTTGCGAATTTAGTGAACGTGGATGTGTTGAACAAAGAGGAGGACAAGGCGTTGATTCTTTTGAGTTCTCTTCCCGATGAGGACTACAAAACCTTCAGTCTCACCCTAATCAACAGTAAACAATCTCTTGACTATAATGAAATTTCTTCTACTCTTGTAAATCATGAATTGAGTAGGAAGGACAAAAAGTCCTCCAATAGTACATCAACAGAAACATTGACGGTAAGAGACAGGAGTTTCAATCGAAAAGGCAAAGTAGATCGTGGTAGATCAAAGTCTAGAGCCGATTTTAGAGATCTGAAGAAGAACGAGTGTGCCTTCTGTAAAGAGTTAGGGCATTTGAAGGTTGATTGTTCAAGGATCGATAAGAAAGAGTCAAAGTTTGAGGCAAATATCGCACAGGTGGTCAGTACACAAGCTTGTACTTCACAGGCAGGTGGACCAGACTCAGAGTTATCAATTTTTCATACTCTTTCACTATTTTTACTGTTCGCTACTCAAATGATTCTGAGTGGATGCTAGATACGGGTGCTACCTATCATGTGTGTCCCAATATGGATTGATTTTCTAGCTTCGAGAAGTTAGATAGTTATTCTGTTGTTATGGGTGATGATCGTTCTTGCAAAATGAAAGAGATAAGTACAATCTTTATCAAGATGTTTGATGGGATGGTGCAAAAATTGAAGGAAGTGAGGTATGTCCTCAATTGAAGAAAAATCTTATCTCAGTTGCTGCCTTGGAAGCATTGAGTCTAGAGATATCTAGTAGAGATGGTGTTCTCAAGATGCTTAGAAGCTTGATGGTTGTGATGAAGGGTGTCCGACGCAATAACCAGTATTACTTGAAGGGTGTTATGGTTACAGCTCATTCAGATGATGATTGTACTCGGCTATGGCACATGAGGCTCAGACATACAAGTGAACAGTTTTTGCAAGCTTTAACATAACAAGATTTATTGTAGGTGTCAAGACTTGCAAAATAGAATTTTGTGAGCATTACGTCATCAGAAAGAAAACCAAGGTGAAATTCAACATTGCAATTTACTACACCAAGGGGATTCTTGACTATGTTCACACAGATATTTGGGCCTATCAAGATGACAACTATTGGAGGTAACCCTACTTTGTGTCTTTTATTGATGATTACTCTAAGCGATATTGGGTATATATCATGAAGCACAAAGGGAAAGTCCTAGAGTTATTTGTGGCGTAAAAAAAGAATATGGAGAAGAATACGGAAAGGAAGATCAAGGTACTTTGTTCAAACAATGGTGAGGAGTACACTAGCGATCCTTTCCTATAGCCATGCCACGTTGAGGGCATAAAAAGATACTTCACAGTGAAAGAAACACCGCAACAAACAGGGTGACCGAAAGGATGAACATGACCTTATTGGAGAAGGTTCATTGCATGTTATCCAATACCAGATTATCGAAATCTTTTTGAGCTGAGAAATTTGTATGTGCTTGCCATCTCATTAACAGGTTGCCTTTGTCTGTGTAGGAGGTAAAACTTATTTAAAAGTTTGGTCAAAAAAATTTGCTCAAGACTATGACTCCCTTCCGATATTTGGTTGTCCAGTCTATTACCATGTCAAGGAAGACAAGTTGCGTCTGAGAGCGAGGAAAGGTATGTTTGTTATTTCAAGAAAGGTGTAAAAGGCTACAAATTTAGGATCCAAGGGATAAGAAGATCATCTTGAGCATGAATGTCACGTTTGATGAGGCTTCAATGGTGAAGCCTACGGACTCTTAGTAGGTGGAGAGTGAGAAGACCAGTAAGATATCGCAGCAGGTAGAGAGTGATGCTACTCCACCACCTCCAGATAGAACCGTATCATTTAAGATTACACCTGAGGTGATACAGAGTGGTAATCATTTAGCCGATGAAGATGCTGATATTGATGAGGATCAAGGACCGATTATGGTGATGTCCAGAATTCTTTTGCAGTTGGAAGAACTCGAAGAAATTTATGTAAGCCCAGTTGGCTCACTACAAACATGATTGGGGCATATGCTCTTTCAGTTGTTGAGGATGTGATCCCATCTATACATAGGGAAGCTAAAATTAGTTCGGAATCCAAAATATGGAAGGATGTCATGATGGAAGAGATGAATTCTCTTCACAAGAACGACACTTGAGAATTGACACAATTACTCAAGAGAAAAAAGTTTATTAGTTCTAAGTGGGTGTTCGCAAAGAAATAAGGATATTTAGAAGGTGATATTGTATGCTACAAGAGCAGATTGGAAGTTAAAGGCTACACGCAGTGAGAAGACATTGACTACAATGAGATATTCTCACATGTTATAAAGTACTCATCGATTCGGATATTGTTGGCATTAGTGACACAGTACGAGTTGGTTTTTGATCAGTTCAATGTAAAGACCATTTTTCTCTATGGTGACCTTGATGAGGAGATCTTTAAGTTTCAGTCTACAAAGTTCAAGACTGCAGGAAAGAGAATATGGTGTGCAAGTGGAAGAAATTATTTTATAGACTAAAATAATCGCCAAGACAGCGTTATAAGTGTTTCGACAGTTTCATGAGAGACAAACGGTACACATGAAGTCATTACGACACATGTGTTAATTACAACAAGCTACCAGGTGGAGAGTATGTTATCTATTATTGTATGTAGAAGATATGTTCATTACTTTTAGAAGTAGATTCACGATTAATAAATTGAAAAAAGACTTGTCTTTTGAATTTGAGATGAAGGATCTTGGTGAAGCGAAGAAGGTTCTAGGCATGGAGATTGAGAGAGCTGAAAAAGTGGCAAGGTTTGCTTGACACAAACGGAGTTTTTGAAAAATGTACTATAAAAGTTCAACATCAATGACAATACAAAGTCTGTAAATACGTTACTGGCCCAAAAAATTCACTTGAAATTTCTTGTTTCCCAACAAAAGAAAGAAGGAAAAAAAGAGCTACATGCGAGTTTTTTCTTCGAGTCGGTACCAAAAGTGAGGGTCTGGAGAACCGGCGAAGAATCAAATTTCAAACGTTTGGTCTTCCGGGAGGAGAATCGATACATCGTTGTACCAGTGGATTAAGCCCATTGTAGCGGATAATTCAGGCCGACGAGAGTTCGGTAAAGTGCCCTTGATCTTGGGGATTTGAGAGGTGGTGAGAGTAAATGGATATTGTAATCTTTTATTCTCATAGTGAATATTTTGCTGTTGTTTGCTCCATGGTTTTCCCGTAAATTTTGGGCTCTTTTAGTGACTATTCTTGATTAGTCATTCATAATTCGTCTAGATCAATATGTGGATTTGATTCATAATTTTTGAGGAAATCCGTAATTGATTAGTAGTGTCAAATCCTTATCCCTAAAAGATATGATCTTTAATTCAGCAACAGAAAAGCGAAAAAGTTGATATAATATAGAAGCCATGATTTGAATTGATAATGAAGTACACCTGGGGTCGCCTCTGGATCAAGTTGCAGGCTTCAAACGTACAATAATAAAAGTACAAGTAGTGAAAAGATCAAAATGTGGTGATGCACAAATTGTGCACTCAAAATGTGGTGATGCACAAATTGTGCACTGCACAGGTAAACCAAGGACCACACTGAAACTAGAACTGGGGTTGAATTGTATTAATGAGTATTATAAGGCCTCAAACCGGTAGGGATGAGATTCCCATGTGTTTCTAACTAGTTCTGAAATACAATTAAGCACAGGTAGCCATCATAACTAGTTCTGAACTAGTGATTACATGGTACATGATGAGATACATAGATGATAGGATATGCACAAGATAATTAACATATGATGACCCATGGTAACTTGCAGATAAGCTTGAGGATGAAATCACACTGAAGGTTGATTTAGAAGGGCTCGTGTCAGCGAGGGGCTGAACCAATTTCTTTGAAAATAATACTAGCAAAGAAGACGGATGCAAGCAGTAATCAAAAAGGAAAAGATAGGAATATGAAAAATAGATCAGATATCTGCATCTAGAAGGGGATAGGAAAGAAAGAAAAAGATAGGAGGGCATCAGCGCAGAAAGACTCCAATACTCGAGCATTAGTTGTTAATTGAAATCTGTGTTTGTTGATGAAATTTCTGGACTTTTTTCATATACTTGCTAGCTTAGCATGTATGCAGCATTGACGCTTCTATTATGAAATCATATTCATTTTTCACATATAATTGATGTGACATTTCTTGGGAGACACATGTTGCACGCTTTTCTAGCATGTTCTATCAGTTTCATAACACGTGTTTTAAAATTTTGAACACACTACTAGGACTCATTTTAACGCTGTTGGATAGTTATTGGTGTGCATTTTACATCTTGGGGATATGATTTTCCTTTCAGGTTTCATGTAAAAATTAGAACAACTAATTTCTAGAAATGCAGAAAACTATGGATATGGTTCATCATAAGATGTAGCAACTATATAGTTTCTTCATGGAAATAATTTTTTTCCCCCTTGAACAACAACTGAGCCAGGCCTCAGTGCTACCAGCTTCTCCACAGAAAGACCAACAAGCTTAAAAACCAGCCAAAATTTATTAATTCATTATTATATATCCATTCAACTTAGACTTACTGCATGTACTATTTGGATTCTGTTATTTAGGAAAAACATGACATTTAGAATGTATTGGCGCGTCTTTTTCCTATCATCGATGTCATCATTGAAGCTCTTTTTCCTATCATCAATATCTTCATCATTTCCCTTTCCACAAAAAAGGCATTGGTTAGGGAGCAGAATGCTTCATGACAGATTTTACCATATCCCCCGAATGGTTAAATTGATCTCAACCCTCTTAAATTGGTGGGAAAATCCTAACACAGAAACTGTGAATCAACAGAGAGGCTTGTGATGGACCTAAGTAGGCGAGTTCTCTAGGTAGTAAATTTGCCGTGCAGGTTAAGCTTATGCAACAAAGAAGCAACCTTCAAACTTCTCCTACAATAAGAAAGAGTTGAAATCAAATGTGAGAAGATGTGATATAATCTCACATTACCATGTCAGTACGGACACATTTGTCAATGTGTATGTATGTGTCTTGATCTATGTTATATAAATGTCTAAAAACAGAAGATAAATTGTTCTAAAATTTTCTTGTACAAATAACAAAGATATTGGATTGGATTCCATCGCACCATCCATCATGTTCCCACATTTCACAAAATACCTCAGCCTCTCGTTTTCCTTCTCTTCCTCTTCTTCTCCATCACCACTATATTCATTATCACTGCCGTCACCACTGCAATTACCACCATCATTTCAATAGTTGTCACTACTGTCACCACCACTGCTTCCACCGTCGCCGCCACAATAATAGGTGGCAGGGTTACGAAGCAAAGTGCTGGGGTTAATTTTAAAAAACAAATGCTGCATTTTGTAAAAATGAAGTGCAATCTAAGAATCAATAAAAAGCTGGTTCCAAATTTTACTGATGCAATGTCTAATAATTGAACATATTATTATAGTTCTTAAAAGAAATTGGTGAATCGTCGAATACTGATTTTGGGTCATCTATAATAGTGAAGACGAGCAGCAACTGCATAAATAAAAGGGCAAGTAGTTTGTTTTCCTCAACTCAATCACAAGAATCGACGCATGAAGAGGAAACAGTGATGAGATTAGGTTAGAATTTGAGTAAACTTGAGGCATGCGCTTACCAGATGTTTCCTAATTTCATCGTCGAGGCTCAGCTTCGTCGTTTTGGATGGAAGTTTGTGAATCCTTTGCATTGTGGCTAAACTCTCTAAATTAAGATTAAGTCTGATGTTGGTAGCAAGCTCATCATTAATTGCGGGGATAGCTCAGTTGGGAGAGCGTCAGACTGAAGATCTGAAGGTCGCGTGTTCGATCCACGCTCACCGCAATATTTTTAAATATTTTTTCTGAAATTTGCATGAAAAGCCGAAATGATTCAATCTGCAAATATCTATTTTTATTTTGTAATTTCTAAATTTGCAGTAACGGCCCAAATTGGCTGATCTGCAATTAGCTATTTTTATTCGTAAATTTTTGGAATTTGCATTCACAGTCTAAATGATTCAGTATGTAACAACGAGTCACGTGTTATAGCCTGCCAGTTTACTCCAATTTTTTTTCTCATCTGATTATAAGAAAGTTTAAACTATTAAAATTGCACTTTTCTTTCATAAATTTTCCATTTTCAAAGCAATTAGTTTGCTTTTTTTTTTTTTTTCCTATGCAATACTTAACTTAATTTCTAGAATTTGCATTGATAATTTCGAACGAAATTTAATGAAATAATATTTCGTAGATTTAGATGTTCTATGTAGGAAAACGTGAAAGCAAACATACAGATAGAGATGATAGGACTAGAAAAGAACGCACACTTACCCGTTGTGGTTGTCCAGCTAAACTCGAAATCAGTTTTCAAGAAAAAAGTGGTTATTGTAGATGGGTTTGAAGATAGTTACACCCAATGAAGTGTCCTTCTCATGGTCACACTGAAGAATGGATAGTGTCCACGAAGAATACATTTATACACTAGTTTGTATCAGAATTAAAAAACATAAAATGATGGGTTTCAAACTAAGCGTATGCTTGGTTGTCGTAACTGGCCTTAATTTGTAAATCGTAATTGTTAATTTTTTTACAGTTATAAATGAGTTACATGCATTTAAATTTTACAGTGTTTGGTTGGTAATATAAAGTTGTAAGTGAAAAAATGTATTGTATTTTACGGTATTTGGTTGTCGTAATGTGTAAGTCGTAAGTGAAAAAGTTGGCCACAAAATTAACTATTTGGTAATTTAAATTTTTTAATATTACAAATAAATACTAAAAATGCTAAATATTAAAAAAATAGTATTAACACAAAAAATAATGCAAATTTGCATGACCACAAAATTAACTGTAGTGGGCTGTAAGTGAGTGATAATTGGATTGCAAGTGAGTGGTAGTTGAGTTGCTTGAGTCTTTTACGGATTACGATACAAACAAACGCCGTAATTGTAATTGAGTTGTAAGTCATTTATAAATCACAGTCTTTTACGGCTTTTACATCCAAACAAAGAGCCCTGAGAAGAGGTCAATGGTTATGATAATGTCAGATACACACAAAAGAATTTATGCAAATCACTGTTATCAAGAGGTGAAACAGAAATTCGAGAATGACGATGCGCAAGCTGTGCTCGATCTCAACACCAAACGAGATTGTTCTGGGCTGACGATCTCAACACCTTGTTACATTTAATTGTTATTAGTATTTCTTATTTTTTTGAACCAACAATCACCCAAGTTGTCGTGATTGACGGTGTCACGTGATGCCTGAAGCAATCCAAATTGTTCTGCTAACAGCTACACATCAAAAGAAATCTACAGAAGAATCTGAAATTCAGTGAGCAAAGAAAAGAAATTAAAAATTGATGTAATAGAACATAACTACCGGGTGATTTGGAGGTCATTGGAATGAATTTAAGAAATCTGTTTGAGTGAGCGAGCATCACGATTGGATAAATAAAATGGAGAGACTCGAGCATCTATGGATTTTTTTTTTTTTTTCCTGGGGAAGTTACCTTTAGGAATACAAGACACACAACAAAGTGAAAGCATCAATGCTGTATTACACCGCTATTTCAATCGAAGCAGATTCTTCATGACATATTATCTCACTACGACTTGTGTGCTTCACGAGCACGCAAAAATAAGTCGTTTGATGATTCCAGAGCTATGTAGTCGACACTAGGGCCTGTTTGGTTAAGGGTGAAAGTGAGGACGTGAAGAAGTGAGGAAGTGGTAATAGTTCCCTTTGGAACTTTGGAATTGGTTAGTAAGTTTTTCGGTGTTTGGATGTTGTTGGGAAGTGTGGTTTGAAAAATGTTAGTTTTTTCCGGTATTTGGATGGTATTGTGGAAGTGGAAGTGAAAAAGTTGACCACAAAGTTGACGGCAAAATAATATTAAAATAAACATTAATTAAGAAAAATAAAAATAGACTGTAATTAGAATGCAAGTGAGATTTACATGATCAAAAAATTAGCTGTTTTAAGATACAACTTATTACAAATGAGATTTACATGACCACAAAATTAATTGTAACACTCTGAAAGTGAGGAAATGGTTATGTAAAAGAGAAAAGAGAAAAGGAAAAGGAGTTTTCTTATTTTTCTTTTCCGGTGTTTGGATAGATAGGGAAGTGAGCAATTATACTTCCTCATTTCCTTACTTCCGCCCACTTCCTTGCAACCAAACACGCCAAAGAGAGGATTGTCACCCTCTTGATAAGTTTACTGCTGATACATACATATCAACTGTTTTTGTGTGGGTATGGAATAAAAGAGTTCCAAACTACACTGCTGTAATGTCTAATGTGATTGCTAAGAAGAGATGATGATCAAAGAAGATCCAATCAAGATTAGAGAAGAAGAAGAATTTGAAAAAATAAAAGTATATAAAGAAAACAGTATGACAGTCGATAGGCCTATCGATCGCACACAATGGGTGGTCGACAGGCCCATCGACCACACTCAACAGAGAATAAACATTGCTCAAATTTTCGATAGGCATAAGATGCTATCTGCATACCTGTCATCAACCTGCTCGGGCTTGTCGACATCCAGAGGTCAGAATCAGATCCAGATTTCCTTTTCAGGCGTATTCAAGTTTCTTTTCCGGTGGACTCTGAATAGAACTCAAATTCTATTCATTGAAGGATGTGTTTCTAAAGATTGAAGGGTTCAAAATTATTTTAGATCAAAAAATTCAACTCTTATACGGATTGATCAAGTTCTTCAAGCATCCGACGACCAAGATCATCTCATAATTCGAATAAAATTTGTATTATAAAACTCTAAAAATAAAGGTTGTAATCTAGTTTTGTCACGCTCCGCTTCCCAAAATACGGAGTACGGGTACATGATGGTGGCAAGCACATACTCATGAAGAGAAAAATCTCTTCCATGAATACCTTACGCTATAGTAAATGAGCCAAATTCTCACACATATGTACAAAAGATAATCAGAAGTTTTATTTTCACATAAAAGATATACATCTATAATAGTCTTTGTCTGGATACAAGATTTGGAACATAACAAAGCAAAAATAAAAGAAGATACAATTTTGACATTGGGACATCATAACAAGACAAAATGTCAAAATATATAAGACAAGAAACTTCGGGCTCACGCTAATAGTCTTCTTGGGTTTCTTCGAACAGTGGCTCGTCAGTCTCCTCGAGCTCTAATGCTGAAAAATCAAGCTCCATTAGAAGCGGACTAGTAAGTGCACACACGAAAAGAGGAAACAATAATATGAAAATGTGAAAGCAAAGGGGCAATATAAGTAGAGCACTGGAATCAATGAATAATAAATCTGACGGTAATATAAACTGACAGATAAGATACCAGCGAGAGTAACAAAACACTAGATCATATGAAATGAGATCATGTATGTATACTATGACATGTATATAATGAGCATGAAGTACGCTGGACGAGTAATATCATCTATCATAATCATCAAGTCACAAGATCACAAGTTATGAATAATATGGCAAGTCCAAGAACATCATGTAGTCAAGATTATCCATGCCATAAATGATAATTCTAAATCTAGTATATTTTATTAGCCTAACTAATGTTGCCATCCTGTGTCCCATCCTACAGAACAATTACATGTCAAACAAGTGATGCGTTAGTAGATCCTGATAGTAGGGAGAAACAGTTCACTGTACTCAGGTTTCATGTAACATGTAATAACAATAGCGAGCATAAATAATAAGATCACGTGTGACATCCAAACCCATAAGGGGTCACCCTTTCAAGCACACCTCCCTGAATTTCCCCTGCTATAGTCTCTCCCCAGCAACCCCAGCTTGGTTAATTTTATTAATCAATGTAAGTGCAAGATAATGTGTGACTCAGCGTGACAAGATTAGGAATCAGTATCAAAACTATCAGTGTCAAATAGTGATTACAAAACATATCAAAATTTTGGGAAAAAAGAAAATAGTGACAACATCGAATGACAAATACATAATAGCATAAGTGATGCTAGTGTATTAGGATGTAGACATAAAAATAGTAATCATGACATAAGGTGACGTCAACTTACTTGTATAATATTTACTAATTTATAGTTATACTTGAATGATCATTTATGTCACAGACATCCTACGCATGCATATCTTACGATACACATGATCAAGAAAGGATATGAGAATCGAGATCGACAAAGAATTTATAAACTAACAAAGGAACACAAAGGAGAGAGAGTATGTGTACTTGCCTGTTCATTGGAATCTGAATTTTCGTAACTGCAACCGGCTCTGGGTAAAACTCGTGGCCTAAATATTACATGAATTAAGTAGAGACTTGACATGTTCTTATTCAGTGATAAGTTGAATGAGCATATAATTTTTTACTATTTATTATAATTTTGGTTGGTTAATATTTTCAAATAATTCAATTTTTAAATTTTAGCAACCATTTTAAAATATACTTTCATGATAAAATACATGCATAAACTAATAAATTGATGTATAATGTTTATATATTACTGAATTATGAATTTATTTTTTTGATATTTAAAAATTTATTGGCAATTTTAAATAAATGATCATTAAATAATAATTATAAAGAATATTTAATTTCATGTTATTCTACATAATATTACACTCAAAATAATTTTACAGAGTCTCAAATTTAGTTTGTGATTTTCAATGAATTTTCTGAAATTTTCTGTGAATTGTTTGGAATTTTCTAAATTAAAATAAACCTAAAAATCAATAAAAATCAATACGGGTCTGTTTGCTACACTAACGGGTCTGCTACAGAAATGAGTTTGGGTCTGTATTTGCTACAATAAAATGCTACAGTAATTTTCTACATATTTTTATTTATATGTTATTTATTTTTCTTTTTCTTTCCTTCTTTTTTCCTTTTTCGTTTTTTTTTTTATATGGGGCCGGTAAAACAGACCCGAACCCGGGTGTGTTTATAGGCCAGTGGGGTCTAGCCTGGCTCAGGCTAGGCCTTGCTCGACCCGGCCTGGGCCTGGCTCGACCCGGCCCAGGCCGGGCCTGGATTACATTGTGTTGTGCACAGTGCGCAACACAGTTTCTTTTGTTTTTACTTAAATAAAAATGGATAAAATCCTTAAAAAAATATGATAAATACAAGGAACATCTATTGGCCCAATGGCTTTCCACTCTAGTTTTGATGATGATTAACTCATGTAGTTATGTTTACTAATTATCTTGTGATGTTTAGTTTCAGATCATTTAATCAAGATATTAGTTGGTGATTGCTTCAACAAGATGGTTTGGAAGCTTTCACATGGTGATTCCAGAGCCCGAGCATCAAGATCATACTTAGCACTCGTTGGAGTCAAGCTCGGTGGATCACGGTTTGGATCGAGTCGACTTGAAGATGGAGATCGTCAAGAAGACTTAGGTATCCTGGTTTAGTTTGTGTTTTAGATCCATGTGTAAAGATTAGATAGTGTGATATGCTCAAGTTCACAACACACACACGTTTCATGTTTTGGATTCGTTTTTTTTTGTTTTTGGTTTTGGTTTTCATGAATAGATAGTTAGATCAAAACAAGTTTACATGGTTTAAATGTATATTAGATATGTTCTATATACATGCATTCTTCAACTAATTAGACAAACTTATTTTGATATGCCTATTCATGAGTTTTTAGTGTTTTGGTATTTTAACAAAACATATTTTGGTATTTAAAAACAAAAACAATGATATATATATGTTTCATGTATATTGGACCTATGTCCATATGCAACATGCTTTAAAATGATTAAGTATCATGTTTTTGTATTTGGATATGTTTTGGACAAAGTTTATTTGAAAAATTCAAGTTTGGAAAAATACAGGTTTTGGTTTTCGGTAATTTTTCCATAACACAAAAATGGTTTAAAATGTTTGATAATTGTGTTGAAATTTTTATCACATGTTTGTATATCATATATTATGTTAGAAACTATTTTTGTGGATTTTTAGAAGTTTTATGAGATTTATTAGAATTATTTAAAACCCAGTTTTCTGACCCAGATTGCCTTCTGCCAGGCTCTGGCGGTCGACTGGGCCGGTCGACCGGACCCAGAGTCGGTCGACCGGGATGGTCGACTGACGTGTACACACCTGTGCACGTTGGCCAGGCACTTGGGCGGTCGACCGTGCGGTCGACCGGCCAGAGAGCTTTGCTCTCTAGATTTTTACGGTCGACCGGCCGGTCGACCGCTGGCTTCCAACGATCATTTTTTGACCGTTGGCGGTCGACCGCCAGCCGCCTAGGCTGAAAAGTCAGCTTAACAGCTAGTTTTTTGTTGGAGGCTATATAAGCCTCAATTCTTTGGGATTTTGGTAAGATTTTCAGAGCAAAAATTTCTCCTATTCCTAAGTGTTTTTACAAGGTTTTCAAAAGTGTTTTAGAGCCAAAAGATCCATCTTATTTGTTTAAAGTTTTTGTTTATTTCAAAGAAAATAGGTTTTTGGGAATTAGTTTCTTGATCTAAAAATCTATATCTATTTGGTATTTTCCAAGAGATTTTCTTTGATCAAAACACTTGTTTTCCACTTGAGCTATATCACTCTATCCTATTCTATAGGATCATTTATTTGTGAGAAAAGAGATTGAGTTTGTGGTCTTTGAGAGCACCTTGTTGTAACCACTCTTTCTTTGTGGGTATCCCTCTTTGGTAGAGGTGGATTTGGGTTGTTGGTTGCTCCCTCTTTGGTAGAGGTTGAGGTTGTGGTTTACTCCCTCTTGGTGAGGTGGAGTTGGTTAGTATTTGTATCCCTCTTCGGTAGAGGTGGATTGTGCTTGTATCCCTCTCGGTGAGGTGGATTTGGTTGTATTGGTGGAGTTCGGTACTCCGGTCTTCGGTAGACCATTTGTATTGCCTCGGTGGAGATTGTATTGGTTGAGAGAGGAGTTGGTACTCCTAGTGGATTGGAAATCCTTCTCGGTGAAGGCAGGGACGTAGAGCTCGGTGCTCGAACCTCGAAACACATCTTCTTGTTTGCGTTTGATCAATTGACTCTCAACTCTCTCTCTCTCTCTCTCTCTTATTTGTGTAGTGCATCTTTCATATTGTCATATCTTATATGCTTGTGTTGTGCCTTGCATTGATTCATATTGCTTATTCCTATATGCTTGGTTGTGTTTGCTTGTGTGCCTCACTTGTGCTTAACCACGAGAGCTTCATATAGCGCCTCAACTCTTATTCAGAGAAATCAAGAGGAGTTAGTCCAGAGCCCTTCACGGGGAATTCGGCTACACTCGTTGGTTGCACTAAGTGTTGTTGCAAATTAGTTTTAATTTTCGCATTTAGTTTTTAGATTAGTCTTATGACCTATTCACCCCCTCTCTAGGTGATTTCAATTGGTATCAGAGCCTACGCTCCTGATATTTGGTTTAACCACCTAGGAGTGAGATCTTGGTTTGCTAATCTTTCATTTGCATTTGCACGTATATTTGTTTGCACACACTCATGGATTGCTTGTCACCTCCCATGTTTGATGTTTCCAACATTGACACATGGAAATATAAGATGTCCATATATTTGAAAACCCTAGGCTTGCATGTTTTCCTTGCCGCTACCAAGAAATGCTATCTTGGTAACCGCAAGCATATAGAGGCCAATGCACTTGCCCTTGAGGCTATTAGAAGCACGCTTAATAAAGAATATCTCTTGCTTGTTTCTAACCATGATTCCGTCTTTGCAGTGTGGAACAAATTGACCAACTCCAAGCTTCAATTGCCAATCCAACGGAGGATGAATCTAGTGGAGAATCCGAGCCACAATGCTTTATGATCCAAGGGAATGACTCCCTTGAGGTATACTCGGAAACTCAATTAGATAGTGATAATGCTAGTTCTTCATGTGATGAGAATATGTTGGCCCAAAGGCCTTCCACTCTAGTTTTGATGATGATTAACTCATGTAGTTATGTGTACTAATAATCTTGTGTTATTTAGTTTCAGATCATTAATCAAGTTATTAGTTGGTGATTAGCTTCAACAAGATGATTTGGAAGCTTTCACATGTTGATTCAAGAGCCCGAGCGTCAAAGATCATATATAGCACTTGCTCGGTGGATCAAAGAGTTTTGGATCGAGTCGGCTTGGAGATTACGCTCTACAAGAAGACATCGGTACCATAGTTTAGAGTTGTGTTTAGATCCAAATTGTAAAGATTAGAATAGTATGATATGCTCAAGTTCACAACACACACGTTTCATGTTTTGGTTTTCGGTTTTTGGTTTAACCGATCTTGGTTTGCATGAATAGATATTATATCAAAACAAGTTTACATGGTTTAATGTATATTAGATTTGTTCTATATATATGCTTGCTTCAACTATTTAGACAAACTTAGTTTGATAGTCTATTTCATGTGTTTTATGTTTTGGTATTTTTAACAAAACATATTTTGGAATTAATGACAAAAACATGAATATATATATGTTTCATGTATATAGAATTATATCCATATACATCATGCCTAAATGTAGTTTAATATCATGTTTTTGTATTTGGATAAGTTTTGGACAAAATGTATTTTCTATTCAAAAATCCAAGTTCTAGAAAATACAGTTTTTGGATTTGGTAAAATTTCCTAGACATCAAAAAGAGTTCAAATGTTTAGTAATTGTCTTGAAATATTTTTCACAAGTTTATATTTCAATATACAATGTCAAAACAAGTTTATTGGAATTTTTAGTTAAGATAAAAGAATTTTTATCATTATTTTTACCCTGTTTATCAGACCTAGAATTGGCTGACAGGCCAGGTCGGCCGACCGCACGGTCGACCGTACCAAGGGCCGGTCGACCGACGTGCACAGAGCTGTGCACGTCTGGCAGTCCAGTGGGCCGGTCGACCGGGCGGTCGACCGGGATGGTGCCTACGGTCAAATCCGACCGTTGGCCGGTCGACCGACCTGTCGACCGTTAGTTCAGTTTTGGCAGAAATTGCTACCAACGGCTATATTTTTCTGGGGGCTATAAATACCCCATTAATGGCCAGTTTTCTCTAAGAATTTTTTGTGCGAATTTTTCCTTACTCTCTGGTGTTTTCACAGCAATCAAAAGAAGTTTTTGGACTTAAATTGAACAATCTATTTGGTGTTTTTACTAGGGTTTGGAATATCAAAGAAAAGGGTTTTGGGAAAAAGAGTTTTAATTCAACTTCCTCATCTTGGTTTCTAGTTTTTCCCAAGGATTTTCTTTGTGATTTTGATTTCCATTCCATTGGTTTTCTCCACACTTGAGCTATATCTACTTTCTTATTCTATAGGATCTTTGTGTGGGAGAAAGAGATTGTTTGTGGTTGTTGTTTAGACCACCAAGTTGTAAACTCAATCTTTTCTTGGCTTTGTGCCTTTGGGTTGTATCCCTCAAGTGGTGAGGTGATCCTTGTGTTGCTTTGTGCTAATCCTTCAAGTTGTGAGGTGATTGTTTGTTGGCTTGGAGTTGTGCCTCAAGGAGGAGGTTGTGTTTGTAAGGAGAGGAGTTGGGTACTCCTTGTAATTGTGATTGCCCCAAATCCTCTATGGAGGTTCCCTTTGTGGGAGTCCTTTGTGGACAAGCTAGTGGACTTAAAATCCTTCTGTGTGAAGGCGGGGATGTAGAGCTGGGTGCTCGAACCTCGAAACATATCTTGTTGTTTGCGCTTGTTCCCTTGGCTCTTTCTCTCTCTCTCTCTTGTGCATCAATTCATATTGTTCATTCATAATTATTTGCTTGGCTTGGTTGTGTGCATCACTTGTTACTTGCATCTTGTGTAATTGCAATTAGTTTTTAAATTCCGCATTAAGTTGACTAGATTAGCATTATCACCTATTCACCCCCCGATAGGTGATTTAAATTGGTATCAGAGCCTCCGCTCCTGATATTTAGGTTTAACCACCTAGGAGTGAGACTTGGTTTACTAATCTTCATTTGCATTGATCATTTGCACACATATAGTTGCACTCATGGATAGCCCTCCTATGTTTGACTTTTTTAGACTTGATGTTTGGAAGGCCAATATGAGTAGTCACTTAAAAAGCCTAGGACATCTAGTTTATCAAGCCACCACTCAAGAATCCTACCCAAATCATAACAAGCATAAAAAGGCAAATGCATTAGCACTTAAAACACTTAGAGCATCTCTTAATGAAGATCTTTTACCAGTGTTTGATCATTATGATTCGGCTTTTGCAGTTTGGAGCATATTGACTTCTCCCGAGCTACCAAAGATTATCAACAAGTTGAGAAGATCTAGGAGAGACATATCCGACGAGCATTGCCTCATGGTCCAAGGGAAAGACTCCCTTGAGTTACATTCGGATTCTCAACTAGATGATAGCTCTAGCTCATATTGCTATGGATGCTTAGAATTTCAAACTTTAAATGTAGAACTTGCCTCTAAGCTTGAAAATTTTGTGGAAAAACATGACCTTTTGAAAAAGAATCATTTTGAATTAAAAGAAGAAATGAAGGATTTGTGCTCAACTTTTGAATCGGTTTTGCAAGAGAAGGAAGAGATTACTAGTGAACGTGACTCACTAAGATCTCAACTAGACCTTGCCCTAAAAGAGATTGATATTTTGAAAAGCAAAAATGATTGTGATGATGTTGTGAAAAACAATGAGGTTTTATCTTCTAAATTGGATTTTGTTTTAAAAGATAACCTTGTTTTGAAAAATGAAATTGATTTCATCACAAAAGAATTGAATTTGGTTTTAAAGAAAAATGAATCTTTGCAAATTGATATAGATTCTCATGTTTGCCATGCTAGTGTAGCTTCTTCTTCTAGCACACCTATTGCATGCTCCACTTTATTTTCTAGTATTGAAAATGACATAAATATTTTGAAGAAAAGTGTTGAATGTTTGGGCTCCACTTTGAGCCAATGTACTTTGAATCATACACGCTTGGAAACCTTGGTTCGCAAGAAACAAGCTCCATCCTTACATGTACACCCATCACGGCATACACATGCTCATCACGGACACAACCATAACATGTATGCTCATGTGTACACGTGTACACATTGTGGTCGAAAAGGCCACCTTGCTAGATTTTGCTATGATCGTTTACATGTTGAAAATTTAGCAAATAATCTTGTTTGGATTAGGAAAGATACTAACCCCTATGGACCCAAAAGAAAATGGGTACCAAAGACCACCCCTCATATATTTGATGTAGGTGTGGGCTCTCGCATCACGTGAGAGTGGCGGTGCCTTGGAGTGGATGCGTTCCGTGCTTAGGAGAAAATAAATTTGGATTCATCACTTTCAAGGGGAGTTTGGTGGAGAGGACCACCATTGGTTTGGAGAACTAGAGAGGTGCCTTCATCGGTTTTGGTATCTATCTCTAACTCCCGTTTTATTTGCATGCTTTTCATGTTCATCATTCTATATCATGTCTTATTGTTCATTATGCTTATGTCATATTGATTAGTTTAGTGTTATACATGTTTAGTTACTTGAGACACCCATGTTTTATATGGATCTATATTTAGTATTCTCACCTTGTTTAAACTAATATGTATGCCCTAAATCTAATGCACATGCATATACATAATGATCATGTGGATGTTTATGATTTTTATTTTGTTGAATCATGTTTTGTTTAGTTTGTTGAATGCCATGTATTAGACCATTGACATGCATGTATAGCTTATGAGATCACCCATATTTAGATGGACCCATTTGTTGTGTTCTCACCATTCGTTTAGCTATTATGTATATTCATGATTCTAATAGCATGTGAATTTTCTTCATGGTCATTTTTATGATTATCATGTTGATTTATGTCTAGTTTTATGCCTCACGTTTTGGATATATGTTTAGATGTTAGTTTTCATGAAAACTAGGATTTATACTTGTACATAGAATGGGCCACAAGTAACTCTTTTTATGTTTGTGCTTGAATGCCTATTTGTACCCATTAGATGTGCTAGTATAGTCTAGTTTTGATGATTCATGCATTCTAACTTGTATTCCTCATTTTGAATTTGTTTCTATGATCATGTGTTTTAACATCATGTATATGTCTATCTTGTCCAAACTATTGATTATACATGTACATCCTTTGAGTCACGTGCCTTCATGCATATACTTTTGTGGATTCATTATGTTTAGGATATGTATGTATACTTTAGTTTGTACATGACATACATATGCCTTGAAGTTTAAATTGTTTTGATGATTTTCATATTTTTTTAGGTAATTTCAATTTGTAATGAAAATCTAGTTTCTCATGTTTTCATGTTTTTAAGGAATTTCATATGAGCTAAATTGAATATTTTCATGATTGTGTGTTTCACATTACACTTGCTCACTCACTTTATTAGTTTACTCATGATTTGTTTTCATGAGACTATGATAAGGGCTTTATGGATCTTGAGTGTTTAGTGATCATGTGATTTATATGTGTTTCAAGAAAAACAGTTTTGTTTTATTCCTTACTTGAAGGATTTCATACTAGTTTATAAGTTTTTCCTATAACTAGTTCGTATTCTTCACTATGGTAGAGATTTTCAAACATACTACATTTTCAAACCTATTTTTGAAAGCCCCTACCTTCTAAGGGCGGATGGATGAGAGATCATGCTCATGTATGTTTTACATTGAAAATTATTTTAAACTTGAACATGAAATGGGTGGTAGGTTATATGAGATATACACTTGATCTTATTGTTGTTTTCAATTGGTATCATTGAATTCTTTCAATTGGTATCAATCTTGACATCTCTTGTATACTCATATATTTTCGTATATGTATGATTGCATTTCAAAGAATATCAATTTCAATTGGTATCTACTTTTCATACATATATATGTTTATTTGTGCTTATTATATCCCTATATCTTTAAGCACAAGATTTTGTTTATGCTAAGCTTGAGCTTCAACTTTATTTCAATTGATTTAGCTTTCAATTGGTATTCTTAATTCAAACCTTATTTTTCAATTGATTCTTTTAAACTATGCGTAGGCTTGTTAAAATAAAAGTGTACATAGTTTTATTTGGTATTTCATAAAGGGGGAGAAAAGCTTGTATTTCATCTTTCAATTGGTATTTTGTATTCCACTCCCTTACTTTATGATAGAAAATAATGATTTCAATTGATATCTTATTCCTTAAAAAGAATAATAATTTCAATTGGTATTAAGATTTATGTTTAGAAATTCAAAATTTGTAATGTTTAATTTCAATTGATATCAAGATTGTTTATTTACAATTGATATGATATTTGTTTACTTATCAATTGGTATCAAGATTTGTGTTTTTCAATTGGTATAGTTTCACATTTTTAATTGGTATCATATTTGAGTTTAGACAAAAAGGGGAAGAACATCCCTTGATTGATTCTTTGTTTTGAATAAAAAGAATATGTGTATTAGTTTTGTTTTATTTTTAACCCTTTGTTGATGATTGACAAAAAGGGGGAGAAGAATTTGAGTTTATATGCATGTTTGTATGCATGTTTATGTTTTTATTAAGTTCATTTGGTATCATGCATGTTTTATATGCATGTTTGTATGCATGTTTTAGTTTTTATTAAGTTCATTTGGTATCAAAGCATTATTTAAAGAACATGTTTAGTTTTGGTATCAAGAGCTTGTAAAAGAGATTATTAGTTTTGTTTTGCATATATTTAGTTTAATTGGTATCTAGAGCATGTTTATTTGTTTAGCTTAATAGGTATCTAGAGCATGTTTATTTGTTTTTGAAAATTTCATTGGTATCTTTCATTGGTATCTAGAGCCATTTATTGTTTTATGCATATCTATGCATGTTTCATGTTTAGTATTCATTACACATATTTGTTGTTTATCCCTATGCATGAGTTAAGGGGGAGCTTCTTTGAAGCTTAACTTTAATCCATGCATATATAACTCCATGAGTTTTGTCATCATCAAAAAGGGGGAGATTGTTAGCCCAAAGGCCTTCCACTCTAGTTTTGATGATGATTAACTCATGTAGTTATGTGTACTAATAATCTTGTGTTATTTAGTTTCAGATCATTAATCAAGTTATTAGTTGGTGATTAGCTTCAACAAAATGATTTGAAAGCTTTCACATGTTGATTCAAGAGCCCGAGCGTCAAATATCATATATAGCACTTGCTCGGTGGATCAAAGAGTTTTGGATCGAGTCGGCTTGGAGATTGTGCTCTACAAGAAGACATCGGTACCATAGTTTAGAGTTTGTGTTTAGATCCAAATTGTAAAGATTAGAATAGTATGATATGCTCAAGTTCACAACACACACGTTTCATGTTTTGGTTTTCGGTTTTTGGTTTAACCGATCTTGGTTTGCATGAATAGATATTATATCAAAACAAGTTTACATGGTTTAATGTATATTAGATTTGTTCTATATACATACATGCTTCAACTATTTAGACAAACTTAGTTTGATAGTCTATTTCATGTGTTTTATGTTTTGGTATTTTTAACAAAACATATTTTGGAATTAATGACAAAAACATGAATATATATATGTTTCATGTATATAGAATTATATCCATATACATCGTGCCTAAATGTAGTTTAATATCATGTTTTTGTATTTGGATAAGTTTTGGACAAAATGTATTTTCTATTCAAAAATCCAAGTTTTAGAAAATACAGTTTTTGGATTTGGTAAAATTTCCTAGACATCAAAAAGAGTTCAAATGTTTAGTAATTGTCTTGAAATGTTTTTCACAAGTTTATATTTCAATATACAATGTCAAAACAAGTTTATTGGAATTTTTAGTTAAGATAAAAGAATTGTTATCATTATTTTTACCCTGTTTATCAGACCCAGAATTGGCTGACAGGCCAGGTCGGCCGACCGCACGGTCGACCGTACCAAGGGCCGGTCGACCGACGTGCACAGAGCTGTGCACGTCTGGCAGCCCAGTTGGCCGATCGACCGGGCGGTCGACCGGAACTGAGAGCAGTGCTCTCTGTTCTTTTCGGTCGACCGGGCGGTCGACCGGGATGGTGCCTACGGTCAAATCCGACCGTTGGCCGGTCGACCGACCGGTTGACCGTTAGTTCAGTTTTGATAGAAATTACTGCCAACGGCTATATTTTTCTGGGGGCTATAAATACCCATTAATGACCAGTTTTCTCTAAGAATTTTTGGTGCGAATTTTTCCTTACTCTCTGGTGTTTTCACAGCAATCAAAAAAAGTTTTTGGACTTAAATTGAACAATCTATTTGGTGTTTTTGCTAGGGTTTGGAATATCAAAGAAAAGGGTTTTTGGGAAAAAGAGTTTTGATTCAACTTCCTCATCTTGGTTTCTAGTTTTTCCCAAGGATTTTCTTTGTGATTTTGATTTTCATTCCATTGGTTTTCTCCACACTTGAGCTACATCTACTTTCTTATTCTATAGGATCTTTGTGTGGGAGAAAGAGATTGTTTGTGGTTGTTGTTTAGACCACCAAGTTGTAAACCCAATCTTTTCTTGGCTTTGTGCCTTTGGTTTATCCCTCAAGTGGTGAGGTGATCCTTGTGTTGCTTTGTGCTAATTCCTCAAGTTCTGAGGTGATTGTTTGTTGGCTTGGAGTTGTACCTCAAGGAGGAGGTTGTGTTTGTAAGGAGAGGAGTTGGGTACTCCTTGTAATTGTGATTGCCCCAAATCCTCTGTGGAGGTTCCCTTTGTGGGAGTCCTTTGTGGACAAGCTAGTGGACTTAAAATCCTTCTGTGTGAAGGCGGGGATGTAGAGCTGGGTGCTCGAACCTCGAAACATATCTTGTTGTTTGCGCTTGTTCCCTTGGCTCTTTCTCTATCTCTCTCTCTTTAATTTGTGGCTTGCATCAATTCATATTGTTCATTCATAATTATTTGCTTGGCTTGGTTGTGTGCATCACTTGTTGCTTGCATCTTGTGTAATTGCAATTAGTTTTTAAATTCTGCATTAAGTTGACTAGATTAGTATTATCACCTATTCACCCCCCCTCTAGGTGATTTCAGAATATTGATGCTAATACCTTGAATGAAGAACTATCCATTGTATGTGAAAAATTATTGGAAAAATATAATTTGTTGAAAAAGAAAAGTTTTGAACTAAAAGAAGAAAACAAGGATTTATGTTCAAAACTTGATTTGGTTTTGCAAGATAAAGTGGAGATTTCTAATGAAAGAGATTCATTAAAATCTAGACTTGATCTTGCTCTAAAAGAAAATGAATTGTTAAAATCTAAAAATGATTGTGAAACAATTTTGAAGAAAAATGAAAACTTGTCTTCAAAAGTTAATTTTATTTTAAAAGAAAATGATTCTTTAAAAATAAAAATTGATTCTATTTCGAAGGATTTAGATGTTTGTTTAAAGAAAAATGAATCTTTGGAAAATGATATAGATTCACATGTTTGCCATGCTAGGATAGTTTCATCTAGCTCACCTATTGCATGCCACACTTCTTCTTTAATTAAAAATGATATATCCAAGCTAAAGAAGAATATTGATTGTTTGGGCTCCACTTGGGCCATTGTGCCATGAATCATACACGGTTGGAATCTTTGTTTCGAAAGAAATAAGTTTCTATTATGCATGCACACCATACACGGCATACACATGCTCCTCACGTACACACCCATCACATGTATGCTCATGTGTACACTTGTACACATTGTGGACGTAAGGGCCACCTTGCTAAATTTTGCTATGATAGAATACATGTTTCTAATTTAGCAAATAAATTTGTTTGAGTTAGAAAAGGTACTAACCCCCATGGACCCAAAAGAGTGTGGGTACCAAAGACCACCCCTATTGTATTTGATGTAGGTGTGGGCTCTCGCATGACGTGAGAGCGATGGTGCCTTGAAGTGGATGCGTTCCGTGCTTAAAGGGAACTATTTGGATTCATCACTTTCAAGGAAGTTTGGTGGGAGGACCACCTTGGTTTGGAGAACTAGAGAGGTGCCTTCATCGGTTTTGGTATCGATCTCTAACTCCCATTTATTTACATGCTTTCATATCATTGTTTATAGCATGTTTTGATGGTTATAGATTATTATGATTATGCCATGTGAATTAGATTAGTGATATACATATTAGTTATTTGAGACACCCATGTTTAATATGGATCTATATCTATGTGTTCTCACCTTGTTTTTAACTAATATGTATGTTCTAGATCTAATGCACATGCATATATGGATGTTTATGACCTTTGTTTTTTATGCTTCATGATTTGAATATATGTTTAAATGTTAGTTTTCATTAAGACTAGGATTTATACTTGTACATATAGTGGGCCACAAATAACCTTTTATATGTTTGTGCTTGAACGCCTATTTGTACCCATTAGATGTGCTAGTATAGTCTAGTTTTGATGATTCATACATTTAACTTGTATTCCTATTCTATCCATGATTTTCATGTTTATATTCATGTATATGTCTATCTTGTCTAAACTATCGTCTATACATATACATCCTTTGAGCCACGTGCCTTAATGCATATACATTTGTGGACTCGTTATGTTTTGGATATGTATGTATACTTTAGTTTATACTTGACATACATATGCCTTGAAGAAATCGAGTTTTGATGATTTTCATGTTTAAAGGAATTCCACATGAGCTTAATTAAATATTTTCATGATGCCATGTTTCACATTACACTTTTGCACTCACTTTATTTAATAGTTTCTCATGATTTTATTTTCATGAGTATGATTTGCGCCTTATTGATTTCGAGTGTTTAGTGCCATGTGATTTACATGTGTTTTATGAAATATAATTTTGTTTTATTCCTTACTTGAAGGATTTTGTACTAGTTTAGAAATTTTTCCATTTAACTAGTTCGGATTCTTCGTTATGGTAGAGTTTTCAAACATACTTTATTTTTTTTAAACCTATTTTTGAAAACCCCAACCTTCGAAGGGCGGTTGGATGGGAGACCATGCACATGTTTGCTTTATAGTAAAAATCATTTTAAACTTGAGCATGATTGGGTGGTAAGAAATATGAGATATACTCTTGATATTATTGTTGTTTCAATTGGTATCATTGGATTCTTTCAATTGGTATCAATATTGACATTTCTTGTATACTTATATATATTTTATTTATGTATGCTCTCACTTCAAATTGTATCAATTTCGATTGGTATCTAATTTTTCATACATATATATGTTTATGCTAAAGCTTGAATTTTCAATGACCATCATGTTTCAATTGATTAGTTTTCAATTGGTATTTTAAACACAAGCTTATGCATCTTTTTAGTTGGTATTTCATAAAGGGGGAGAAAATTTGTATTTTTATCTTTCAATTGGTATTTTGTTTACCGTTGATTTCTACTCCCACACTTTATGTTGAAAATTGATTTTATTTTGATATCATATGCTATAATTGACAAATACTTACAATTGGTATCTTTTGTATCAAGATGCTTATTTGAATACTTTAAATTGGTATCAAGATTTTATTTGTTTTCTCAAAATTGGTATCAATGCCTTATTTACTTTCAAGTGGTACATGTTTACTTTCATTTGGTATCTAAATGTACTACTTTGACACATTTTTAATTGGTATCAAATTTATTTTATTGAGAAAATTCAAAATGTTTTAATAAGAAATATGAAAAATGTTTTGATTTATATTGCCTATATGCAAGGGGAGCTTAACATCTCTTCTACATATAGATTCATGTTGTGTGTATCCTATATTGAGGAGCTTGACAACTCTTCTTTATGTGGTACACGTGTGTAGGGGGAGCTTCACATCTCCTCTTATACATTGCATATTATGTGTTATGTGAATTAGGGCTTGTCATCCCTTCTTCATGTAATACATATATGTAGGGAAGTTAACTTTGCGTCTTCCCCTTCATGAATGTATATCGCATATATCTATTTATTGATTTGTTTGTTTGACCCCTTAGTTAATTCTTTGTTTCGAACAAAAAGGGGGAGAAGAATTTATTGATTTGTTTTTACTTTGACCCTTGTTGATGATTGACAAAAGGGGGAGAAGTATTTGGTATATATATATATATGCATATTTTTTGAAAAAAGAGTTATGTTTATGCATATATGTTTTGTGTTTGCAAATAGGAGAAATTTTTTTTTTGATGTGTTTTATGTTTATCTCCATACATTTGCATACATGTTCATGAGCCTTCATTGCATATTTATTATGTTTCTTCCTATGCATGAGTTAAAAGGGAGCTTCTTTGAAGCTTAACTTTAATCCATGCATATATAACTCCATGAGTTTTATCATCATCAAAAAGGGGGAGATTGTTGGCCCAATAGCCTTCCACTCTAGTTTTGATGATGACTAACTCATGTAGTTATGTTTACTAATTATCTTGTGATGTTTAGTTTCAGATCATTTAATCAAGATATTAGTTGGTGATTGCTTCAACAAGATGGTTTGGAAGCTTTCACATGGTGATTCCAGAGCCCGAGCATCAAGATCATACTTAGCACTCATTGGAGTCAAGCTCGGTGGATCACGGTTTGGATCGAGTCGACTTGAAGATGGAGATCGTCAAGAAGACTTAGGTATCCTAATTTAGTTTGTGTTTTAGATCCATGTGTAAAGATTAGATAGTGTGATATGCTCAACTTCACAACACACACGTTTCATGTTTTGGATTCGTTTTTGGTTTAACCGATATTGGTTTTCATGAATAGATAGTTAGATCAAAACAAGTTTACATGGTTTAAATGTATATTAGATATGTTCTATATACATGCATGCTTCAACTAATTAGACAAACTTATTTTGATAAGCCTATTCATGAGTTTTTAGTGTTTTGGTATTTTAACAAAACATATTTTGGTATTTAAAAACAAAAACAATGATATGTATATGTTTCATGTATATTGGACCTATGTCCATATGCAACATGCTTAAAAATGATTAAGTATCATGTTTTTGTATTTGGATATGTTTTGGACAAAGTTTATTTGAAAAATTCAAGTTTGAAAAATACAGGTTTTGATTTTCGGTAATTTTTCCATAACACAAAAATGGTTTAAAATGTTTGATAATTGTGTTGAAATTTTTATCACATGTTTGTATATCATATATTATGTTAGAAACTATTTTTGTGGATTTTTAGAAGTTTTATGGGATTTATTAGAATTATTTAAAACCCAATTTTCTGACCCAGATTGCCTTCTGCCAGGCTCTGGCGGTCGACCGGGACGGTCGACCGACGTGCACACACCTGTGCACGTTGGCCAGGCACTTGGGCGGTCGACCATGCGGTCGACCGGCCAGAGAGCTTTGCTCTCTGGATTTTTACGGTCGACCGGCCGGTCGACCGCTGGCTTCCAACGGTCATTTTTTTGACCGTTGGCGGTCGACGGGCGGTCGGCCGCCAGCCGCCTAGGCTGAAAAGTCAGCCTAACGGCTAGTTTTTTGTTGGAGGCTATATAAGCCTCAATTCTTTGGGATTTTGGTAAGATTTTCAGAGCAAAAATTTCTCCTATTCCTAAGTGTTTTTACAAGGTTTTCAAAAGTGTTTTAGAGCCAAAAGATCCATCTTATTTGTTTTAAAGTGTTTTGTTTATTTCAAAGAAAATAGGTTTTTGGGAATTAGTTTCTTGATCTAAAAATCTATATCTATTTGGTATTTTCCCAAGAGATTTTCTTTGATCAAAACACTTGTTTTCCACTTGAGCTATATCACTCTATCCTATTCTATAGGATCATTATTTGTGGGAAAAGAGATTGAGTTTGTGGTCTTTGAGATCACCTTGTTATAACCACTCTTTCTTTGTGGGTATCCCTCTTTGGTAGAGGTGGATTTGGGTTGTTGGTTGCTCCCTCTTTGGTAGCGGTTGAGGTTGTGGTTTACTCCCTCTTGGTGAGGTGGAGTTGGTTGGTATTTGTATCCCTCTTCGGTAGAGGTGGATTGTGCTTGTATCCCTCTCGGTGAGGTGGATTTGGTTGTATTGGTGGAGTACGGTACTCCGGTCTTCGGTAGACCATTTGTATTGCCTCGGTGGAGGTTGTATTGGTTGAGAGAGGAGTTCGGTACTCCTAGTGGATTGAAAATCCTTCTCGGTGAAGGCGGGGACGTAGAGCTCGGTGCTCGAACCTCGAAACACATCTTCTTGTTTGCGTTTGATCAATTGACTCTCAACTCTCTCTCTTTATTTGTGTAGTGCATCTTTCATATTGTCATATCTTATATGCTTGTGTTGTGCCTTGCATTAATTCATATTGCTTATTCCTATATGCTTGGTTGTGTTTGCTTGTGTGCCTCACTTGTGCTTAACCACGAGAGCTTCATATAGCGCCTCAACTCTTATTCAGAGGAATCAAGAGGAGTTAGTCCAGAGCCCTTCACGGGGAATTCGGCTACACTCGTTGGTTGCACTAAGTGTTGTTGCAAATTAGTTTTTATTTCCGCATTTAGTTTTTAGGTTAGCCTTATCACCTATTCACCCCCCCTCTAGGTGATTTCAACATCTTAGTGTTTTATATAATTTTATTGTAATTTAAGAATAAGTTTTCATGGTGAAATTAAAGCTGAAATGTAATGCGTACTACGTGTTCGATGAAAAGCCACAACGAACTTAAATCTACAAAAATGCAAAATAAAATACTATTGGCCCAAAGGCCTTCCACCCTAGTTTTGATGATGATTAACTCATGTAGTTATGTTTACTAATAATCTTGTGTTGTTTAAGTTTCAGATCATAAACCAAGATATTAGTTGGTGATTAGCTTCAACAAGGTGTTTAGAAGCTTTCATGGTGATTCCAGGGCCAAAGCATCAAGATCATACCTTGCCTAGCTCATGGATGGAGTTTTGGAGCAAGTCAACTTGAAGATGGAAGATCATCAAGAAGACTTAGGTATCCTAGTTTAGTTTAGTATGTTTAGATCCATTTGTAAAGCTTAGTATAGTTGATATGCTCAAGTGCACAACACACACAAAATTTATGTTTTGGTTTTTGGTTTTCATGAATAGATTGATCAAAACAAGTTTACATGTTTTATATGTATAGTAGATGTATTCTAGTTATACATACATGCTTTAACTTGCTAGACAAATTTATTTTGATATTCCTATTCATGTGTTGAAAAATCAAGTTTCATAAAAATACAAGTTTTGGTTTTTGATAAAATTGGCAAGACACAAAAATAAATTGATATGATTGATATATGTCTTGAAATTTTTATCACAAGTTTGTTTATCAAATAAAATGTTAAAACAAGTTTTATAGAATTTTCAGAAAAGATAAAAGATTTTTCAAAAATATTTTAACATGTGTTTCTGACCCAGGTTTGTGCTGACAGGCCAGGTCGGTCGACCGTACGGGTCGACCGCACCAAGGGCCGGTCGACCCATGGGGTCGATCGACGTGCACAGACTTGTGCACGTCTGGCAGGCCAAACCCGGTCGACCGTCAGGGTCGACCGGGTCTGAGAGCTCTGCTCTCTGTTTGTTTGGGTCGACCGTGCCGGTCGACTGGGTTGCCCCAACGGTCACATTTCTGACCGTTCGCTGTCGGCCGGGCCGGTCGACCGGTAGCCTGTCAGGCTGCCACATCAGCCTAACGGCTAGTTTTCTGATGGGCCTATAAAAACCCCATCTCTTTTGGATTTTGTCCAAGTTTTTTAGAGACAAAATTTCTAGACTTTCTCTACTGTTTAAAAAAGTTTTAAAAAGAGTTTTGTGCTAAAAAGATTTATCCTTGTATTGTTTTGGGTTTTTGGAAAATCAAAGAAAACTAGGCTTTTGGGATATTGTATTGGTTTTCATTTTCTATCATCTACAAGAGATTTCCCAATTAGTTTTTCTTTGTTGCTTGTTTCCAAAAACACTTTGATTCCACACTTGAGCTATCATCTATCCTATTCTATTAGGATCTTGTATTTGTGGAAAAAGGAAAGAGGTTTGTGGTTGAGATATACCACTTGTTATAAACCCTTGATTTCTTGGTTGCTCCCTCTTTGGTAGAGGTTGAGGTTGTTGTATTGGGTTGGTGTTTGCTCCCTCTTTGGTAGAGGTTGAGGCTTGTGGTTTTGCTCCCTCTAGTGAGAGGTGGAGTTGGAGTTTGTAAACCCTCTTCGGTAGAGGCGTTGGTTGTTGTATTGGCTACGGGCCTACCCCTCGGTTGTGAGGTGGTTGTTTGAGAGAGGAGTTCGGTACTCTCTTGTTGTAAAAATCCTTCTAGGTGAAGGTTCCCTCGGTGGGAGTCCTCGGTGGACGTGATAGTGGATTGGAAATCCTACACGGTGGTGTAGGCGGGGATGTAGAGCAAGGTGCTCGAACCTCGAAACATATCTTGGCTTTTGCGTCTGATCCATTGTCTCTCTAACTCTCTCTCTTTTTACATTTGTGCAAAGCATCATTCATTTCATATCATATCTACTTGCTTGCATTTGTGTTGTACCTTGCATATTTCATATTGCTATATCTTGTATATGCTTGGTTGTTTGTGTGTGCCTCACTTGTACTTAATCAACAAGAGCTTCACATAGCACCTCAACCCATATCTAGGGGAATCAAGAGGAGTTAGTCCAGAGCCCTTCACGGGGAATTCGGCTACACTTGTTAATTGTATTAAGTGTGTTGCAAAATTTGCATTAGCTTCCGCATTTAGCGCACTTAGTTTTGCATTTAGTTCTAGATTAGCACTTACACCTATTCACCCTCCCTCTAGGTGTGCTTTCAATTGGTATCAGAGCTAGTGCTCCTGATACTTAGGCTTAACATCCTAGGAGTGAGATCCATTTGATTGCTAATCTATTATTTGCATTTGCTTGTTTGCACACTCATATAGTTTACCATGGACTTCATGACCCCATAGCTTTGACCCTTCCAACATTGTTGTTTGGAAGTATAGGATGTCCATGTACCTAAAGACCCTAGGTTTGCATGTTTTCCTTGCCGCTACCAAGAGATGTTATCTTGGTGACCACAAGCATATAGGGGCCAATGCACAAGCCCTAGAGGCCATTAGAAGCACTTTACCTAAAGATTATCTTTTGTGTGTTTCTAACTTTGATTCCGCTTTTGTAGTGTGGAACAAGTTGACAACCACCACCACCTCCAAGCTTCAATTGCCAAATCAACCGGAGGAGTCTAATGGAGAATCCGATTCTCAATGCTTAATGGTCCAAGGGAATGACTCCCTTGAGGTACATTCGGAATCTCAACTAGATAATGATGATTGTGCTAGTTCTTCAAATGATTATGTTGATCCCCATGCTTTGAATGAAGAACTATCTATTGTTTGTGAAAAATTAATTGAAAAATATAATTTGTTGAAAAAGAAAAGTCTAGGAATTGAAAAAGAAAATAAGAGTTTACATTCTAGACTTAACAATGTTTTGCAAGAGAAGGTTGAGGTCTATAATGAAAGGGATTCATTGAGATCTCAATTAGAACTTGCACTTAAAGAAAATGAGTTTTTGAAAAACAATAATGATTGTGAAACTCTTTTGAAGAAAAATGAAAATTTGTCTTCAAAAGTTGATTTTGTTTTGAAAGAAAATAATTCTTTAATAAGAGAAATTGATTTTATCTCAAAAGAATTAGAAATTTGTTTAAAGAAAAATAACTCTTTGCAAAATAAGATTGATGCACATGTTTGCCATGCTAGGGTAGTTTCACCTAGATCACCCCTTGCATGCACTTCTTCTTCTAAGATTAATGATGATATTTGTTTGTTGAAGAAGAAAGTAGATTATTTGGGCTCCACTATGAGCCAATGTGCCATGAACCATACACGCTTGGAATCCTTGGTTCGAAAGAAACAAGTTCCATCCTTTATGCATGCACACCCTCCACGGCATACACATGCTCCTCACGGACACCATCACACTATGTATGCTCATGTGTACACTTGTACACATTGTGGACGTAAGGGCCACCTTGCTAAATTTTGCTTTGATAGATTACATAATGTAAATTTAGCAAAGAAGTTTGTTTGGGTTAGAGAAGGTACTAACCCCCATGGACCCAAAAGAGTATGGGTACCAAAGACCATCCCTCCTTTATTTGATGTAGGTGTGAGCTCTCACATGACGTGAGAGTAGCCGTACCTTGGAGTGGATGCGTTCCAAGCTTAAAGGAAATCATTTGGATGCATCACTTTCAAGGGAAGTTTGGTGGAGAGGACCACCATATTTTAGAGACAAGGAAAGTTACCCTCTAGGTTTTGGTAACAATTCCTAAAATCCCATTTCTTACATGCTTTTCATTCTTATCATTATTAGCATGTTTTTGATGTCTATGAATTAGTATGAAAATACCATGTTTATTAGATTCTTGATATACATGTTTAGTTATTTTGAGACACCCATATTTAATATGGATAAATTCTTTTGTGTTCTCACTATATGGTTGCTATTGCGTATATCATATATCTAATAACATGTGGATATTCATAATAATCATGTTTATGATTTTCATGTTGATTTATATCTTGATTTTATGCTTCATGTTTTGAATATATGTTTAGATGTTAGTTTTCATCAAGACTAGAATTTATATTTGTGCATATAGTGGGCCACATATAAATCTATATATGTTTGAGCTTGAATGCTTATTTGAACCCATTAGATGTGCTAGTATAGTCTAGTTTTGATGATTCATGCATTTTAAACTTGTATTCCTATTTTTGGATTTGTTTTATGATTTTTCACTTCATGTATATGTTTGTATTGCCAAACTTTAAGATATACATGTATACCCCTTGAGTCATTTGCCTTTCATGCAAATCTATATATGGACTCAATTGTGTTTAGGAATATGTATGTATACTTATTGTGTTGACAATTCATACATATACCTTGAAATGAAATTTGTTTTGGTAAAGATTTAGTTTTCTTGATTTTGTGTTTAATTGTTTAACTTCATGTATATGTATATTTTATCTAAATTATTGTTATACATATACATCCTTTTTGAGCCACGTGCCTTAATGCATATATTTTGTGGACTCGTGTTTTGGATATGTATGTATACCTTAGTTTGTATAAGACATACATATGCCTTGAAGATTAAATAGTTTTGATGATTTTCATGTTTTCTTGTTTAAAGGAATAATTGAGCTTAATGAAAAATTTCATGATTATGATATTCACACTTTATTTGTACACTCACATTTATTGCTTGCTCATGTTTTGTATTCATGAGTCATATTTATGCCTAATTGAATTAGAGTGTTGATTATCATGTGGATTTCATGTTTTATGAAAATTATTTTTAGTTTGCTTGAAGGATTTCGCACTAGTTAACAAGTTTTTCATTTTGACTAGTTCGTATTCTTCAATTTGGTAGTGATTTTCAAACAAAACTACATTTTCAAATCTATTTTTGAAAACCCCTACCATCCAAGGGCGGCTGGATGGGAGATCATGTTCATGTATGCCTTAAAGTGAAAATCATTTAAAACTTGAACCATGATTGGGTGGTAGATTATATGAGATATACACTTGATTATTATTGTTGATTCAATTGGTATCATTGAACTCTTTCAATTGGTATCAATTTTGACATTTTTGGTATACTCATATATTTGTTTTTGTATGTATGCTTCACTTTCAATGGTATCAATTTCTATTGGTATCTAATTTTCATACATATATGTTTTATTTGTGATCAAGATATAAATTTTCACAAATCTTGTTTATGCTAGAGCTTGAGTTTCAACTTTATTTCAATTGATTTAGTTTTCAATTGGTATCTTATTTCAAGCCTACGCATAGTTTTTGTTGGTAATTCATAAAGGGGGAGAAAATTCGATTTTCATATTTCAATTGGTATTTGTATTTCCACTCCCTTACTTTATGATAAAGAATAATATTATCTTTTGATATCAAGATGTTCATTTGAATATGTTTTAAATTGGTATCTAAAAATTTTGTTTAAAGTAAAATACAAAAGTTTTGATTTGTTTTGACTATATGCAAGGAGAGCTTAATATCTCTTCTACATATAGATTCATGATGAGTGTATCTTGTGTTGAAGAGCTTAACATCTCTTCTTTATGTGGTACACGTGTGTAGGGGGAGCTTCACATCTCCTCTTATGCATTACATAATGTGTGTTATGTGAATTAGGGCTTAACATCCCTCCTTCATGTAATGCATATGTGTAGGGAAGCTAACTTAGCGTCTTCCTCTTCATGAATGTATATAGCATATACCATTTGTTGATTGACCTTTGTTTACTTTCAATTGATATCAAGATGCTATTTGTCATATCTAATTCTTTGGTATCTTAATTGATTGTATCCCCTTATTGACTTTGTTTTTGTTTTAGACAAAAAGGGGGAGAACATTATTTTTATTGTTTTGATTGACAAAAAGGGGGAGAAAGATTTTTACCCCTCATTGTTATTTATTGTTTTGATTTTTACCCCTTTGTTGATGATTGACAAAAAGGGGAGAAAGATTTTGAGTTTATAAGTTTTTATATATGCATATTATGTTTTTGCATATATTAAGTTTAATATAGTTTATTGTTAATTGGTATCTAGAGCATGTTTTGTTTTTGAACATTTCATTGATATCTAGAACCTTTATTGTTTATGCATATTTATGCATTCATGTTTATAAGCAAATAAACAATAAGATATGAAAAATATGTTTAATGCATGTCTCTTGTTTAGAATCATAAGCTTTCATTGCATATTTATTTTTTCATTTGTTATGCATGAGTTAAGGGGAGCTTCTTTGAAGCTTAACTTTAATCCATGCATATATAACTCCATGAGTTTTGTCATCATCAAAAAGGGGGAGATTGTTGGCCCAAAGGCCTTCCACCCTAGTTTTGATGATGATTAACTCATGTAGTTATGTTTACTAATAATCTTGTGTTGTTTAAGTTTCAGAGCATTAACCAAGATATTAGTTGGTGATTAGCTTCAACAAGGTGTTTAGAAGCTTTTCATGGTGATTCCAGGGCAAAAGCATCAAGATCATACCTTGCCTAGCCCATGGATGGAGTTTTGGAGCAAGTCAACTTGAAGATGGAAGATCATCAAGAAGACTTAGGTATCCTAATTTAGTTTAGTATGTTTAGATCCATTTGTAAAGCTTAGTATAGTTGATATGCTCAAGTGCACAACACACACAAAATTTATGTTTGGTTTTTTATTTTCATGAATAGATTGATCAAAACAAGTTTACATGTTTTATATGTATAGTAGATGTATTCTAGTTATACATGCATGCTTTAACTTGCTAGACAAACTTATTTTGATATTCCTATTCATGTGTTGAAAAATCAAGTTTCATAAAAATATAAGTTTTGGTTTTTGATAAAATTGGCAAGACACAAAAATAAATTGATATGATTGATATATGTCTTGAAATTTTTATCACAAGTTTGTTTATCAAAATAAAATGTTAAAACAAGTTTTATAGAATTTTCAGAAAAGATAAAAGATTTTTCAAAAATATTTTAACATGTGTTTCTGACCCAGGTTTGTGCTGACAGGCCAGGTCGGTCGACCGTACGGGTCAACCGCACCAAGGGCCGGTCGACCCATGGGTCGACCGACGTGCACAGACTTGTGCACGTCTGGCAGGCACAAAGGGTCGACCGGGTCTGAGAGCTCTGCTCTCTGTTTGTTTGGGTCGACCGTGCCGGTCGACCGGGTTGCCCCAACGGTCACATTTCTGACCGTTGGCGGTCGGCCGGGCCGGTCGACCGATAGCCTGTCAGGTTGCCACATCAGCCTAACAGCTAGTTTTCTGATGGGCCTATAAAAACCTCATCTCTTTTGGATTTTGTCCAAGTTTTTTAGAGACAAAATTTTCAGACTTTCTCTACTGTTTTAAAAGAGTTTTAAAAAGAGTTTTGTGCTAAAAAGATTTATCCTTGTATTGTTTTGGGTTTTTGGAAAATCAAAGAAAACTAGGCTTTTGGGATATTGTATTGGTTTTCATTTTCTATCATCTACAAGAGATTTCCCAATTAGTTTTTCTTTGTTGCTTGTTTCCAAAAACACTTTGATTCCACACTTGAGCTATCATCTATCCTATTCTATTAGGATCTTGTATTTGTGGAAAAAGGAAAGAGGTTTGTGGTTGAGATATACCACTTGTTATAAACCCTTGATTTCTTGGTTGCTCCCTCTTTGGTAGAGGTTGAGGTTGTTGTATTGGGTTGGTGCTTGCTCCCTCTTTGGTAGAGGTTGAGGCTTGTGGTTTTTCTCCCTCTAGTGAGAAGTGGAGTTGGAGTTTGTAAACCCTCTTCGGTAGAGGCGTTGGTTGTTGTATTGGCTACGGGCCTACCCCTCGGTTGTGAGGTGATTGTTTGAGAGAGGAGTTTGGTACTCCCTTGTTGTAAAAATCCTTCTAGGTGAAGGTTCCCTCGGTGGGAGTCCTCGGTGGACGTGATAGTGGATTGGAAATCCTACACGGTGGTGTAGGCGGGGATGTAGAGCAAGGTGCTCGAACCTCGAAACATATCTTGGCTTTTGCGTCTGATCCATTGTCTCTCTAACTCTCTCTCTTTTACATTTGTGCAAAGCATCATTCATTTCATATCATATCTACTTGCTTGCATTTGTGTTGTACCTTGCATATTTCATATTGCTATATCTTGTATATGCTTGTTGTTTGTGTGTGCCTCACTTGTATTTAATCAACAAGAGCTTCACATAGCACCTCAACCCATATCTAGGGGAATCAAGAGGAGTTAGTCCAGAGCCCTTCACGGGGAATTCGGCTACACTTGTTGATTGTATTAAGTGTGTTGCAAAATTTGCATTAGCTTCCGCATTAGCGCACTTAGTTTTGCATTTAGTTCTAAATTAGCACTTACACCTATTCACCCCCCCTCTAGGTGTGCTTTCAAATGCCTGGAATGCTTTCCTTCAGTCTGAACGTTCTTCTTCTCGACCAGCACTTCGAAGATTCTGGATAGAAAAAGAGAGAGAGAGTGTAGTGAAAAAGGGAGAGAAGCTTAGGTTTTGTAAATAACTTTAGAAGATGAGATACCCCTTTTATAGGCACCACACACACCCCTAAGTCACCCTTAAGAGTTGGCTACGTGGAAAGAGTAGTGGGTTGAGTTTGGATGAGTGGGAATAAGGGGGAGAAAGTGAGAGAGAAGTTAGAGAGAGTGGGGGAAGTTGGAGAGGATGAAGGGAGTTAAAGGGAGGTTTAAATAAATGGGCTTGGACCTTTATACCATACGTAAATGTGGCAACATGGTTAACTCACTACATTCTTTCCTATCTCACCAAGGTTCAAAACCTAGTGGCTGCAAATAAATTTTGGATTTTATTTTTATTATTATTATATTTTTTATTTCTTATTTATTTTATTTTTATTTTTGCCTTTCTTAACTGAAATTAAATTCCTATTTAATTCGGAAAATTTTCTAAAAATTTCTTAAAAATAAACTATGAAATTGGATTCATGAAATTCATTCCTGATTTCAAATTAAAATTCAGAAGTCGTATAGTGACATAGATGGGTTACGAATTTCGAGAATCTTCAATTAATTTAGAAAAATTTTGAAAAAAATCAAGAAAAATCTGAAATATTCTGAAATTTTATTAGAGTTAAAGTAGACTTAGTTTAGACTATCAGAATAAGTATTTATATCATACCGATCATCAGTAGAAAATACTGGTGACTGGAACTGAGGGTTACAAGTTTATTGCAACACATGGGGAATAAATGAAGCCAAACGAAGAGAGGAGTAGGTGACGGTGCAAAGAAAGAAGAAATACTCTTATAATCTAGTAAGATTCAGGGAAAGGTGAATATTCTTGTGAAAATCAAGAAAATATTAGATTTCTTATACCAAGTTTATTAATAAAACTCTCTCAAATTTTCTCCCGTGGACGTAGGTCGAGTTTGGCCAAACCACGTTAAATCCTCGTGTTATTTTTTTTCTTGGTATTGCTACTTTGCTTTAATAGTTTTCTTTTGCAACTATTGCATATTGTCACGTTGCGCAACGTCAATCATGATCTTTGGCACACAATAGTTGGTGTCATAACCCAATTGTTTGTGTGGTCTTAACAATTGATATCAGAGCACAAGGCTGACGATAAGGCGATATGTCGAAGATTGGAATTTCTGCGAGTAAGTTCGATGTCAAGAATTTCAACGATAAAGGAAACTTCAGTCTATAACAAAAGAGGGTGAAGGTGTTATTAGTGTAACATGATCTTCACAAAATTCTTCAGGGAAAGTTAGCAAAACATGTAGGCAAGTCATATGAAGATTGGGAGGAGTTGGATCTGAAAGTAGCAAGCACGATCCAATTATATCTCACAGACGAGGTTATGTCTAATATGATGGATGAAAAAATAGCTACGGGTTTGTGGTCAAGCTTAGAATTATTGTATATGACAAAGAGTCTCTCCAACAAACTGTACTTGAAGAATAACTATATGGGCTACGCATGAAGGAAGGGACAATAGCGTTGGAGCATCTGAACTTCTTCAACAAGATCATCAATGAGTTATTGGCAGTTGATGTGAAGATCGACTAGGATGATAAGACGTTAATATTTACCAGTTCGCTTTTGGAGTCATACGAAAGGAAACTCTCATCTTAGAAGAGGTCACGTCAACTTATTATCAAATGAGATCAAAAAAAATGCCAAATCAAGATGAGCAAGAAGGTTTAGATTTGGTGGTCATAGGAAGCAAAAGAAGAAGAGGAAAGAAAACTCCGGATTCATTGAAGGTATGTCACTTTTATCACAAGAAAGGTCAATGAAACAAGGACTGCAAGCATCGACAAGAGTGATTGAAAAAGAAAAGGCAAATTGCAGAAGCAAACGTAACAGAGGCTGTATCAGACATCTATGTGTTAACGGCTTTTGTAGATAACACTTCTAATGATAAAAGCTGAATACTAGATCCTAGTAGTGCGATTCATGTATAATCCCAAAAGGAGATGTTCAACTCTTTGATTGCAAAGGAGGAAGGGACTGTCAAAATAGTAGATGGCTCGGCTTATGAGGTCATTGGCATTATGACCAGTGGCGTAGCCAGGATTTTAAAGTTGGGAGGGCACAAAATAACATGCAATAATATCAAAATTGTAAGGACATTTAATACTAAATAATAATGATTTTCTTTCTAAAATACTAGGAGAAAGGGAGGGGTCTCAAACTTGAAATCTCTCAACCAATATTCTATTGCATAAAAGTAATTGTTACAGTAAGAAACTACACATCCAGCTTCAAAAGTATAACTTACAAATCAAACTCCTTACATATTAAAGAAAACAAAATTCAATCACCTTAAATAAAAGTGAAATAAAATAACGATAATACCTTACAAACTGCCTTGACGCTTTGATATATTTTGAAACCGTTCCATGATTACATCATTACTAATAGTATCAAATACATCAGATTCAATATATGTTACCAAACGGTCATTCATCCACTGATCTTCCATGCGGTTGCGCAGTTTAGATTTCACAATATTCATAGCAAAAAATACTCTCAACATTTGCAGTTGCCACAGGTAAAATCAATGCAAACTTTATAAGTTTATAGATAAAAGGATATACCACATCTTTTTTCATCTCCACCATCTTCACTGCAAGACCAGCAATCCCTTTTAGTTGCAGAAATTTATTTTTTGATCGCACATCATGAATGAATGTATCAAGTTGATCATCAAGAGCCATGACCTCAGTTGTTGAGAAATCATTAGGATAAAACTCAACAAGACAAAGTAACCTCTCCTTATTAAATGCAGCAAAAGAATTACTAGGATTTAAGCATGCTACACAAAGAAGTAACTCAGTGTTCGCCTCAGTAAAGCGATTGTTTAGCTCTTGGACTTGCAAATCTATAACTGCTTAAAATAAGTCACACCGATAATGATACAAGTTGGTAAAGCTCTGCGCATTGCGGCGTGATCTCCCTGTGGGTATAAACATATCATCCATGTTAGGGACCTTGATATCATGTTTGACACAGAATGAAGAAACAAGCTCAAAGAAAGAATCCCATCCATCATCTCTCATTTGTTGAAATCGTTGTTTGGCTATTTTAACAAGGTCCATGGCATTCACAATATCTTGATCTTTTCTTTGAAGCGCCAAAGGCAACTCATTGGTGATCCCCAACACAATTTTCATCAAATGAATAGAAAATGCAAACCAAAGGTTCGCATCATTTATAGAATCAACACAGCTTCTCCTCTCTTTTCAGCACATGATGTTTTCTCTATACTCTCAAGAGCTACAATCACAGGAGTTTATAAAATAATTAAGTTTAGCATAGCATAATAATGAGAGCTCCAACGCGTATCAGCAGCACGTTTAAGCCCCATTGCCTGGTTCAAACCTCTCCCATTACTGAGTTCACCACTTTCAAGTCCTTTCAGAATCTCATTAGCTTGTGCTTCCCGGAGAATGTCACGACGTTTGGCAGAAGCCCCAATAATATTGCAAATATTTGCAACAATTGTAAACACCACATCCATCTTGAAATTATTTTTAGCAACAACTACTAGTGCCAATTGAAGCTGGTGTGCAAAACAATGAACATAAAAGGCAGATTTATTTTCATTTAAGATAAGAGCTCTAAGTCCATTGAATTGACCCCTCATGTTACTTGCCCCATCATAGCCTTGTCCTCGTAAATTTGAGATGCTTAATCCATATGTAGCAAACATAGTATCAATTGCTTGCTTCAAGGTTGTGGCACTAGTGTCATAAACATGTAAGATTTCCAGAAAGCGCTCAATCACATGGCCTTTTTTATCCACATAACGCAATACAACTGCCATATGCTCCTTTGTTGATACATCTCAGGATTCATCGACCAAAATGGTAAAATATTCACTCTCTATGTCATTTACAATAGCATTTCTTGTCTCTGTTGCAGCCGCACACACAATATCCTTCTGAATATCAGGAGATGTCATCTTCTGATTCTCTGGAGCATTTTGCAAAACAACTTTTTCTATCTCCTCATAGTTCTTTGCAAGAACTTGCAAAAGTTCTTAAAAATTACCTCGGTTTCTAGAACTGCAAGATTCATCATGTCCACGAAAAGTTAAACCCTACCGCAAAAGATACCGAATAGAATCGATCGAGGCATTCAACAGAGTCCGATATTGAACTCGAGCAAGTTGTGAAGTCTTTAAGATTACACCATCAATGTGCTGGTCTTGTCGTAGCAAGTTCTCACACTTCTCCACTGTTAGATTGTGAGAACTGTTAGGGCCTCCAACATGAGCTTTCAATTCGCTGTTGCATGAGCCCAGTTTCTGAATCCTTCAACAATAAATGCATCTCCACCATATTGCTCATGTTGACCTTTGAAAAGATAGCAACATAAAGAAAATGTTGCATCTTTTTCGACGCTATACTCCAACCAATTCGGATACATGTTAAACCATTTTGGATTGAATCAACGGTATTTATTGTTAAATAAAGTTTGAGGGTAGTCATCTTTACCCATACGAGGCTGACAATGACCTTTCTGTAAATATGCTCTTCTTTTTCGATCTTGCTCTTTAGGGGAAATGCCTTTATCATATATTGCTTTTCTTAATCCAGGATCTGCTGAAAGTTCTTCTAAATTAGTCTCAATACGTCTCTGTTTTAACGAAGGTTCAGATTCTTTGTCAATTGTAGAAGTGTTTGGGTATTTGCGCGCAAGTTGATTAACACCTTCTCCCGTACTTGAACTTTCATTTGGTTTTGATTTTCTTATAAGAAATTTGTCCATTCCTACAAGCATATCATATGTGTTCTCAATTTCATGGTTATTATCTTGTAATCCAAACATAAGCATGTAATGTTATAATGAAAACATGATATTTACTATAGATAATCAATCCAACAACTCCAAGAAATAAAAAACACTTAAATTAGAAGCATGGTACTTACTGTAAACTGTGTCTATGAATTGTAGACTCTTTTCCGCCTCCTAAAAGCCGGTCCCTCTGCAAATAAAGTATACAATGCAACATTAGTTTTCAAATTGCGCACACACTTATGACTTATTTAATCACCATATCAAATTGCACAGATAAATTCCCAAACAAATAAATTCACAAACTCACGAATTCCGAATTCAATAGCACAACCACATGAATTCCCAATTTCAATATCTCAATTGCAGCATGATCCCCAATTGCCAATACAAGTATACAATAATTATACTCAAGCATCCAAAGCATTAAAGCTTCATCCTAGAAATAAAAAAAAAAAGAAGGAAAATACTTGGGATTTGGGGTTGATTGAGAAATGGCATTTGATATTTGGGATGAAATTAGAAGAAAAATTGTTGTTGTGGCTTGCGATCTTGACTCTTGCAGTTGTAGGCACAATTTGAAATTGATTGGAATTTTTTTTTAACTTGAATTTAGAAGTGTTTTGAGAAGTTTAGAAATTAGAAGTCCAAAGATCTGAAACAAAATCTCCCCAAATTTCCTTGATAATCAAGAATCAGACTTAGACCTCAATTAGCATAAAAAGAACAAACTGAGAGAATGAAACTATTTACCTCAATTGGAGATTTGGGGGAAGAACTTCAAGTCTTCGACCAGTGGACAAGCCGCGAATGAGATCGAAACCCTAGCCCTGGGGCCTGGCCGCCTGGATTTCAAGTAAGAAGGAGAGGAAAAAAAAAAGGGAAACGTTGTTTGGCTTTAAACCCTCTCAGCCTTACCTAGGTTATTAATTGGTTGGTTTGATTTTTTTTTTTGTGGGCCCGGGGGGCACGTGCCACCCTGTGCCACCCCCTGGCTCCGCCACTGCCTACGCCACTGCCTCCGCCCCATTGGCAAAAAAATGATAAAGTTGACACAAAAGATGGATATCGAGATTTTGTAGACCATGAAAAAAGATTACTCCTACAAGCTTAGAAATCTGAAGAACAATATAACAAAATGAAAGATTGGATCATCGAGAACTTAAGATTGACGCAAACCGAAAATGCGAAAGAACCAAGTGCATCAAGTTATTATTACTTTTTGGAGGACGAGGAAGAGGATGGTGATTCTAAAGGTGACAAGGTCATGGATCCGTTAGTTTCTCAACCCAAAAGTGATCCAAAAACAAATCAAATCAGCTCTAGAAAAAACGAAAATACACTGGCAGCAAATGTCATTGTCCTAGTTATCAAGCAAGAATTTTTCTATACAATATGTCAAACAATGAGAATCCTGAGACAGATGAAGATAAAAGATAGATGAAACTAAGAATTCTAAATTTTTGCCAAGTATTGGCTTAGTATTTTTTTCTCTCATGTTTTTACTAGGTATTCAAAAAATTCTAAATTTTTAAAAAGTTCTTACAAAGTTTTCTAAATTTTGCTAAGTGTTCTAAGTTTTAAGTTTCTCCTAACTTTTATAAATTTTTGACAAGTGATAAGTGTTGATCCAAAGACCTTTCATCCTAGTTTTGATGATGACTAATTTATGAAGTTGTTACTAATGCTCTTGTATTTATTAAGTTTTAGATATAAGTCAAGATCATTATTGGTGCTTAGCTTCAACAAAGGGCTCAAAGTCAAGATTCAAAGCTATCACAGGTGTTGATTCAAATGCTCGCACGTCAAGATCGCATCAAGTACTCGAGAAGGAGTCAAGCTCTTTGAATCGTGTTTGGATCAGGTCATCTTGGAGAAGGTCTACAAGAAAACTTGTATCTAAGTTTGTTTAGATGTTTGTTTTGTTTAGATCTTGTGTAAAGATAGAATAGTTTTGAGTTGCTCAAATACACACACACAAAAGTTTATTGGTTTCGGTTTAACCGCTTTAACTTCAAAACATTATGTTTACATGAATTTTGTCTCAATAGAATAAGTTTTATAGTTTGCTATGTGTGTTGGATTCTATCCACACATATTTGAACTTCATATGTTTATAGAAACTTAATTTTATGAGTTTTGATTTATAATGAGTACATCTTTGTATTTTTGAATTTTCAAGAATACATCTTTCAGTTCATGAATAGAATTCATCAAAATAAGTTTATATGTATATTAGATTTCATCCATATACATTGTTGCTTCATATAGTTTAGATAACTTATTTTGATGAGTTTATATCATGTGTTTAACTTTTGTTTTTATCAGAACTTATTTTACAGCTTATTGTCAAAAATAATTATATTTCATCTGCTATGTGTATTGGATCATTTTCATACACACTATGTTCAAATATGTTTCAATATCTTATTTTTATATCTATACAAGTTTTAGAGAAATCGAAGTTTCATTGAAATTCTATGTAGTTTGCAATATACAGTTTTTAGTTTATGCCTAAATTTCTTTACCTCAAAAATAATTCACATGTTTGTAATATGTGTTGATTTTTTATCATACATATTTGGACTTCAATTTATTTATATGAACTTATTTTTGTGAAATTTATTAGAATTTAATTGAGTTTTATAGATTTAACAAGTTAGTTTTTAACCCTTAAAACTCTGGTGCTTAGGATGCTTATGGCCAACCGACCGGTCGACCGACTTGCACAGAAATATGCACATGCCCAGAGCCTTGGCTTGGTTGACCGACCAGTCGATCGTACATGCTCATCCAACTCTCGGGTAGGGACCGGTCGACCGACCGATCGACTGACATAGAATTTTTATTCTCTATGCCTAGGGGCGGTCGACCGACAGCCCTAATGGTCAAAAATCTAACCGTTGGCTGGTTGATCGGGCAGTCGGTCGACAGGCCAGTTTGGCCTGGGTTTACCTCTAACGGCTAGTTTTTAGAGAGCCTATAAATATGGGTTCTCTTGGCTAGTTTTCAACAAGATTTTCAACAAGTTTTTTAGAGCTATTTTGCCTACTTTCAGAAGAGTTTTTAAACAAGTTTTGGTGCTAAAAATCTTAAATCTTTATTTGTATCAAAGTTTTAAAAAATCAAAAGAAAACAAGTTTGGGATTTTAGTTTCTTGTTCTAAATTTATATATCATTCTAGAGTTTTCCAAAGTATTTTCTTTTAGTGTTTCTTTTCCAAAATTTTGTGCACTCACATACTTGAGTTTTTCATTGCAAATCTATCCTCTAGAATCTTGTATTGTGAGAGGTGTTTTGTTTGTGATCTTTTGTGAGCACCAAGTATTGTTTGTGATGTTTGTGATCAACAAGTATTGTTTGTGATCTTTGTGATCACTAAGTCATATTTTCTCTTTGATTTGTGCTTGGCTTAGTGCCTTCCCTCTTGTGTAGGGTGTGAAAGTTAGAGTTGTGCTCTCCTTATTTGTATTGATGTAATTCCTCGGTGGAGGTCCCTTTGTGTAAGGTCCTTGGTGGACATAATGAAAATCTTTCTGTGTGAAGGTGGGGACATAGAGCAGTGACTCGAACCTCGAATTATATTCTTATGTTTGCGTTTGGATCTCTCTATCTCTCAACTCTCTACTCTCTTTATATCTTGCATTGTTATTTTTGCTCATATGCATACATGCTAGATATTATTTGTGTGCTCACACTAGTATTCAACCAAGAGAGCTATTGAAGCACATCAACTCATAATTTAAAGAAATTGTAAGGAGAAGTTTCAAAGCCCTTCACGGGGAATTCAGACTCATTCTTGGTTATACATTGTGTGTTAGTATAAAAGTTTTAATTCTGCATTAATTGTCATTAGATTAGCACTATACCTATTCACCCCCGCTAGGTGTATTTTTCAATTAATATCAGAGCTAGCGCTCCTAATATCGGTTTAACCACCGAGGAGCGATCCTCATTTTGCTAATCTATATATTTGCTTTGCACACATATTAATTTGCACTTATGGATGATCTTGCTCTAGCCATGTATAATGTTTCCAACATTGACATGTGAAAATTTAAAATGAGTGCTTACCTCAAAGCCCTAGGATTGCATGTTTACCTTGACACAACAAAGAAATCATATGTTGATAATGACAAGTACTTAGACACTAATACATAAGCATTGCATGCACTTAAGTAAACACTTAGCAAAGATTATTTATCTATGACTTCTTATTATGATTCTGCTTTTGCAATGTGGAACACTTTAATTTCTCGTAAGGAACAAGCTTCACACGTGTTGAGAGAGAACCCATAATAGATGAGTTTGACGAAGAATGCTACATGATCTAAGGGAATGACTCCCTTGAGGTAACTTTGAATTCTCATCTTGATGATTGTGTTAACTCTTCCAATGATCATGATAGTATGGATGCACATGCTTTAAATGAAGAGTTTTCAATATTTTGTAAAAAATTGCTTTAAAATACAAAGCTTTAAAAATAAAAGTTTTGATTTAAAGAAAGAAAATGAAATGTTATTTTTAAAGCTTGATTTGGTATTGAAAGAAAAGGTTGAGATTTCAAGTGAAAGGAATTCATTGAAACTCAACTTGACCTTATTTTAAATGAAAATGAGTTTTTGAAAAACAAAAATGATTTGAATGATGTTTTGAAAAACAATGATGTTTTATCTTCAAGACTTGAATTTGTTTTAAAAGAAAATGATTCTTTAAAAAACAAAATTATTTTGATTTCAAAGAATTGGATTATTTGAAAAATTATTTTGATTCCCATTCTTGTCATGATTCTATTGTTTTATCTCCAAGTGATAAGAATTTTATTTCTCTTGCATGCTCCATATCTTTTTCAAGTATTGATAATGATATTTGTATGTTGAAAAAGAGTGTAGATTATTTGGGCTCTACTTTGAGCCAATGTGCTAGTAGTTATAAGAGATTGGAATCCTTATTTCGTAAAAAACATGCTCCACATTTGCATGCACACTCATCACGGCATACACATGCTTATCATGCTCACACACATGACTCTTTGTTTGCTAGAGCGTACACTTGTACACATTGTGGTCGTAAGGGGCACCTTGTATATGCTTTAAATTTTGCAAGTCAAAATATTTGGGCTAGGAGAGGTACTAACCCATGGACCCAAGAAAGTTTGTGATCATACATATATGTTGCATGTTTTCATATCATATGTGTCACACTCCTGTATTTTTATTTAAAAAACTCTTCTTTTAATGTATTTTCATGTTTAATGGTGTGTAGGATAATTAAGGAAGAAAAAAGAGAGAGACAGATTTATCCAGTTAAATTCAAAAGTTCAAGAGAAAGGTGATCGATTCAAATCCAAAGATCCTAAAGGCCATCTTATCTGAAAACTGGGTATATCAGATGAGATAATATCATTCAAATTCAAAGGAAAAATGGATTAGAAGAAGACCCTATAGATCGTCAAATCTAAAACTGAAATTCAAAATTCAAAGGGATAAATGGATAGAGAGAAGATCAAAAGATGAGATGAAGCAATTTAGACTCGGATTCAGACTAGATATAATTTAGTATTTGAATCATAACTTTTGTTGCTAAAACTCAAATCTGATGATTCAAGATAATTTAGAAAGAAAACTTAAAGGGCTACAATTCTTATATTGATCACTGTTTTTAATTCTATTATTTGTTAAGTTATATTCAGAAATCAACACGCCAATAAGCTGCAGATCAGAATTGAATATCCACATTAAATCAAGTTTAAAAATAAGGAGAAGATTCAAATTCAGAAATAGCCAGCTACCCCTATCTTTTGACTCGTTTCTTTATCCATTTCTATCCTATAATTACCTTACACATCAGAGGCAGAGGATGATTAAGCAGAGAATATAATAGATTTTTGTATAGGTTTAACCTAGGTTATTCTTTCTCTTTTAATATAATTTTTATTTTTTTTATGTAACTGAGAGGAGATAAGAGTTTCAAGGAGGAATGAGAAAGGAGCTTGTACTGAGAGTGACACCGGTGTAAGTATTCATCTTTTCTTTCATTGCTCTTCAATCGAATCGAAAGTAACTTTTCTCTTTATTTCTTGTTTTTGTTTGCTTTTCTCTAATGTTTTTATAATCCAAGTGAATCCAATAGCCTCGAGACCGCTTCGCCATTGCAAGTGCCTTTAATGGCCCATGGTGATGAACAACTATTCCTTTGTTAGTTTAGCTTGCTCTTTTATTCATAGTGTAGATCGGGAACGGAGAAGATCCTACACGCCATGCTTGATCGCCTTCAAAAACTAGGTAAGTCGTAGCGACAGATCTAAGGTATATGAGCACGAAAGAGGTAAGTAAGAATTTTTAGTTTTCTTTTAATCTTTAATTTAGAATTCTTCTCTAAAACTAAA
>JAVJIF010021969.1:0-97866 GCA_038442645.1 Agave tequilana | reverse complement strand
AGTGTCGACCCTGGTCGCAGTTGTTTATGTTTGTACTGTATACTTATGCGACCTTGGTCGCATTATTGACCCTAGTCGCAGTGTTTGTGTTTGCACTGTAGATGATTGCGATCTTGGTCGCAGTGTAGACCATGGTCGTAGATGTATATGTTTGCACTGTAGACTTATGCGACCTTGGTCGCAATGTCGTTCATTGTTTACATTTGCACTGTAAATAATTTATAAACAATAACCTAAATCCTATAAAGAGCGGCAAAAAAAGGGGGAAAAATAATAATAAATAATAACCTAAATCTGACAACGAGCGATCCAAAAAATTGCCTTGTGGGCAAATAATAATAAACAATAATGAAAGTTACGAAAGAGTAGCTTTTCATAAGGGGTATTTAGTAATTTAACTTCTCCTATAAGCGGGCCGCAAGTTAGTGGGGTGACAAAATTGAGCCACGTCACCGCAGGCTGAGAGAGTTCTCTCAGCCGCAGGCTGATATACATTTTTCTATATATATATATATATAATATATATATATCAGAAATATGTATATCAGCCGACAGCTGAGAGTCCCTCTCAGCCTGCGGTGACGTGGCACATTATAAGCCACATAATTCGATAATCTAAAATGACGTCCCGCTTTTGAAAATAATTGAAAATTACTAAAAGCCCTTATTGTTTGTCTTTTCTTGGAATGATGGATTAGTTTTATATTCTTTATTATTATTTTTTCTCCCTTTTATATGTCTATCTCTCTGTGTCTCCTCACGCTGTCAGATCTTGGTCACTGTCTTGTAAAACAAATGGTTTGAATATGAAATTTCATACTACGACTATGATCACATAATTCAATTTTATCTGACGATTTATTATTATGAATGCGACCAAAAGTCATAGTCCAATTAAAATTTATTAATAAAAGACTGCGATCTTGGTCACAAAAATGAAAAATAAGTTATAAAATACTGTGACTAAGGTCGCAGTGTTATCAAAAAAACTTTTCAAAAAGACTGCTATTACATAAGACTGCGACCAATGTCGCAGTCTTCGTCGATGTAACACCCTGATCCCCGGTGTATGTATCACCGTATCGGTACGCGATACGACGTACAAAATTTGATTTGACCTCCGTAGTAGTCCGATTGACCTGATTTCAGTTTCAAAAATTATTTCCTAATATTGTAGATTTTTCAGGACAGTTTCAAAAATTATTTCCTAATATTGTAGATTTTTTGGATTATTTTGAAAAATCTCCGTTGTCGGTGTCGACGATACCGATAACCAGCCTTCCGATTTTTTTTTTCATAAACGGAGTAGAATTTTGAGAATCGGCTTTCACCGTATGTCTTAGAATCGTATTATCTACGTTCGGGTATTTTTAGAGATTTTTCTGATTTTATTGAAAATCCGGCCAAACCGGTGTCGCCCGTATCGGCGACAGCTCCCGGGATTTTTAATTTGCATACCGGATCTAGTTTCTGTAAACCGTCTTCGTATTACGTCTCAGCGTAATATTCTCTATTTTCTGTAATTTTTGGGCACCATTCGGAGCTAGTCGAATTTTGGACCATTATTATATTATTAAAATATTATTTTTTATTTTCTTTTTCTTTTCCTTTCTTTTCCCTTTCTTCTTCCCGAAGCCTCTTCACCGCCTCACTGTAGCCACCGACTCCCCTCTGTTTTAAAAACCCAATCCCCATCTCTCCCTCTCTCTCGTTCTCTGGTCACACCGCGGCGGGGCGGAGCAGCCGTGGTGGCGCGTCGCCGGCGGGGCTGGCCGCCGCCAGCCCCGGCCCCTCTCCTGCGTCCCCCTTTCTCTCACTTTCTCTCCTTCCTCACTCCCCTGCCTCCCTCTCTCTCTCTCTGGTGGATTCGGCGGCACGCCAGTGGCACAGGAGGCCGGCCAGGCCCGGCGGTGTGCAGGCAGCGCAGGTGGGGCGCCCCCACCCACTGTTCCTCTCCCTCTCTCTCTTGCGGGTGGGCCCCCGGCGGCCATGGGCGCCGGACCGGCGCCGGGGTGGCGCCGGCGCCGGCTGGGCAGCCGCGCCGGCGGCGGCGGGCGCGTGGGGCGGCGGGCGCGGCGCGCACACGGGCGACGGGAGCAGGCGCGTGCGGCGGCGGCGGGCGCGGGCCGCTGCTGCCCTTGCTCTTTTTGGGTGAAAACCCAATCGGGTTTTGGGTTTGGGTTTGGTCCAAACCCGACCCGTTTACACCCAAACCCGACCCGTTAAGGTAACAATTACACTTTAACCCCTATAATTACTTTTAGGCCCTGTAAATTTGCAAATAGCCCCCTGACTATTTTATGTTATTGCGTATCTAACCTTTTCTATTGGTTTTGGTGTTCGGGCGATATCGGGAGCATTCGGACTCCGATTGGAACGATTCTGGATCCGTTGCGATCGTGGGAACGAGAGCTACAGTCCTGTAGCCAGTTTGTGAGTGTTTTCTTTTTATAAATTATATTTTATCATGATTCATATCTTGGTTGATTGCCTAATTAAAAATAAAATATGATTATTGGTAAATCATGATAATTATGGTAATCCCTGCAATTAAGGCACTAAGTATACAGATTGATGGGTTAATTAATGAGATGAGGTAACCATAGTAACAAGACATACGTCGTATTGTACCGCCACTGTCCCACGGATCATTGGGTCACCATATTAGTGTATACCATTACTTCATGTAGTAGCTCATAGTTAGATAACTATCGTCACATGAATACTGATTCAGGGTATTTGACGACACTACACTTGACATGACTACTAGACACATTAGTACATGCATCGGTATCAGCATTACACGGCTAAGTAGTTCACTAGACATGATAAGACACTGACCACTAATATGTCATGGATTAGTGAGACATAGATCGATTATACGGATTAGTGCTACTCATAGGCATTCCACTGGTACACGGATATAACCATGCACGGACTACCGCATTATCACTTTTACACGTGCTTGTTATGTTACATATCACTGTGACATATGCATGTCATGTTTACCTAGTACTGTTACACTTGCATGTCATGTTTACATATCACGACCACACATACATTATGTTTTGTCATATGGATCCCCATTCCGATTATCTGTATTATTGTTCCATGTTATCAGATACATGTTATATGCTTGTTTCCCGTTACTGATATTGTTAATCCCATTACTGGATACATGTTCCCGTTACTGATATGGATATTCCCGATACTGGACATGATATGGATATTCCCGTTACTGGACATGACTGCTGTTGATATGCGATGTGTGAAACTAAGTGCCACGTGGATCCAAGCCACGGGGGCCACCTCTAGAATCCCACATCTATTGTTCCCGTTTCCCGGTATATTGTTCATGATATCTTGTTCATGTTATATTGTCTGATTCTCGTGATATTGTTCTATGCTATCAACAGAGCTCAGGTCCAGTAATCATGTTACCCGTACCATGTACTGTAATTGTTCTTGTTACATTGTATACTTGACATATCACATATCAGATCATAAAGATAACTTGGGTATGGGGGAGACTTGACGGTTGACTAGATCTTGTCGGGTGGATGTACTGGATCCATATTGAGGTCCCACTGCAGGGGACCGGGTAGTGCTGGCTACCATCTGTACTCATGTTACATGTTACAGCTCTAGCGGGCTGGCCCTGGTCTCAGCAGCCAGGGATCTGTTAAGGCCGTGATCCCGGGTATGCACGGGATACATTCACCCGATAAGAACTCTTCGACCATGAGTTTCTAATTAACATAATCAAACAGTATACACAATAGTGGACGTCGGGAACACTTGTTATTTGGTCACTCTCTCGTTTGGATAATGGTACCCGTAGGCCATGTCCGGATGAGTTCGACTGGAGTGCGGGCTCCAGTATGAACTGCCAGTGGTATGGGACACTGGAAGAGATTGATTAAAATAACAGATGGTACTGATTGCTACTATTGTATAAATAACATGACTTGCCTGATATATATTTACTACTTATTACTGTTCTTTTCCTGATACATGCTTACTACTTGTTACTGTTCCTTGCCTGATACATGTTTAGTTGTACTTGTTATTATGCCTATCATTTATCCAATATCATGTTACATGTTTATTTGTTACTTTACCCGATACATGTTACACTTTCTGTAGTAGCATACTATTCATGCATATGTGCATATATTCTATTTTCTGTATACCTTGCATACATCATTAATGTCTATGCACCACACCGTATACTGGTTAGGTAGTATAAGCACATCTGCATGTTCACTACTATCACATCACCACTAGCATGTACACTCGTCACCACTAGATAACATTATATATTATATAAACTGGATACGATTAGAGACATGACCCGATGATTACATATTTTTATTTGTCTACTGCTTATTATTGTTACCAAATCATATCTTATATCTTATTATCGTGCTTGTATTATTATAGTATATTCCTGCCTTCTTCATTTTACCACTCACTAGGTCGCTTTCTGACGACCCTGGGTTTGCATGCCCAGATTGGAGATCCGAGTTACCATAGCTTCAGAGAGTGCCTTGGAGTCACATGGGAGATTCCGCATCAGGACTATTCATAGGTATTTTAGTGCTTTATTTCTGTTATCTTATTTATCCTTATTTTCATATCTGTTATGATCGCTGACCTCTTTCTGCAGGTATTCTTGTACTGCTTTCACGCTGGACCTCATATCTATATGGAGGTATTCTACTGTACTGAGGCTTAACGTACGCGTGAGGTTGTTTTCACCTCGCGTATGTACGTCGCCATAACGTCTCCGTATCCTTGGGAACGGGGCGTTACAGTCGCAGTAGTCTTCTAACCATCTTAATTACTTAACTTTTGAGACCTTGTTCGCTGCTTCAATTGACTATGTCTCTTGTTTCATAAGAATACGACCTGGTCGCAGTATTCTATTAGATTATTTAATAAAAAATATTATGACCAATGTCGCATTGTTATCAAATAAAATATTTTCAAAGAGACTGTTGTTACATAAAACTGCGACTGAAGTCGCAATCTTCTAATCATCTTAATTAATTAACTTACGAGATTATTGTCACTACTTCAATTGACTGCGACTCTTATTTCATAAGACTGCGACCACGGTCGTAGTATCCTATATAGCTTAGCAAGGTCGAAAAAATACTGCGACTCTAATCAAAAAAATAAAAAAAAAGGCTGCAAACACTGCGACCAAAGGTCGCAATGTAAAATAAAAATAAATCTAAAAAGTGAAAATGGTATTAAAAAATTTAAATCCAAAATTTCTTTTCAGAAAACTGCGACTTCGATTGCAGTATCAGAAAACAAAAAATTAAAATAAAATAAACTGTTTCAAGTCGCAGTAATAGATTTTTATTGTGATTAAAACATCTTTCAAAAAAAACTTGAACATTAATGCGACCATGATTGCATTCTTTCTAAAAATAATTTATTTTCCTAAAATTTAGTAATCAAGATCTATAATTTTTTATTTGAAAAAACTAAAAATTTTTAGATCTGTAATTTTTTTAGTGGAGGAACAGTTGTAGCCAAGTTAAAAGTGAAAACTAAGGGTATTTTAGTCATTGGGCAACGAAAAGTGGTTGAGGGTCTTCTTTTACCGCCTAAATTTTTGACTTCTCTGCGGCTAATATGAAGCCACGTCATGCCGGCTGAGAAACTCTCTCAGCTGTCGGCTGAGGTACAGTAAACCTAATATATATATATATATAATATATATATATATTATATATATATTATATATATATATATATATATATATATATATAGAGAGAGAGAGAGAGAGAAATGGGAATCAGTTGACACAGGAGGCAACTCCGTCCTATGTCGCACTCAAAACTCAAGTTTTCGATTGAATTTTCAAGATCTGACCGTACATTATCATCTTCATATTCTAAGATATATACATATAAAAAATCACCTGATTTGAAGGTTGTTTACTTTATTTTCTTAGGTTCAAACATTAACGGTTTTTTAACAATAGAATAAAATGAACGATTAGATCAATGTGTAAACGAACTCTAAATCATTTGATTTTTTATATGTGTGCATCTTAAAATATGAAAATGACAGTGTGCGGTCGGATCGTAAAAAAAAATTCAGAAGATATGATTTTTAAGTGCGGCATAGGACGGAGTTGCCTCCTGTGTTAGCTGATTCCCATTTTTCTCATATATATATTATATATATATATATGAGAAAAATGTATATCAGCCCGCGGGCTGAGAGTACTCTCTCAGCCTGCGATGACGTGGCTCGAGTTGTCACCTCACTGACTTGCGGCCCGCTTTTAGGTAGAAGTTAAATTACCAAATACCCCTTATGATAACTTTTCCTTATTGTTTATTATTATTTTTTCCCCCTTTTATTTTGCCGCTCTTTATAGGATATAAATTAATTTCGCCTTATTTCTTTACCTCTTTTTTGAAAGATGTAGTTTCTCCTTTTCAGCCTGGGATAAATTTTTTTTGAAAATATAAAATCTTTTCAGATCAATGTTTTCAGCCTGCGATAAAATTCTACTTTATAGTTTAATTTTTTTTGTATATAATGTAGTCAGAGTCTTGGTCGCATTGTACATTTAAACTGCGACCTTAGTCAAAGTCTTTGGTCGCAGTGTACATGGTGAAATGCGACCAAGGTCGCAGTGTTTTTATTGATAAAGATAGCAGCAACTGCAATCTAGGGTTGCATTACATGGACTGCGACTTTGGTCGCAGTACGTTAAGTAATTATTTTTTTTAATATAATGTATTCAGAGTCTTGGTCGCAATGTACATTTAAACTGCGACCTTAGCCAAAGTCTTTTTGTCGCAGTGTACATGGTTAAATGCGACCAAGGTCGCAGTGTTGTTATTGATAAAGATAGCCAGCAACTGCAATCTAGGGTTGCATTACATGGACTGCGACTTTGGTCGCAGTACGTTAAGTAAGTGTTGTTTTATTAAGTGTTGTTTTTTGGATTAAGTCATTTTTTGAATCTAAATGAAAAATGAAAAGTTGTCTGTTGTCTGATGCGACTTGGAGTCAGTCCGTGAGACGCGACCTGTCATAAAGATTTTATGAGATCTTTTAACGTCAAGTCTATGTTGACGAACCCCGCACCATTCGTTGTTTCCCGAAGCGGTTGTCTACGCGTCGGTTCTTCATTGGGTTTAGGCGTTAATGTCTTTTAATGCCAAACCGGCGCTGGCGGTTGGAGACGATTAATGCCGACGATTCTGATTAATGAACCATTAATTATGGTTATTATGGGCTGCCTATAAATAGGGCTCACCCTCTCCCTTTAACAGTCCTTAATTAGACTGTTTTCTTTCGAGAGCAATTGCTCTGATAATTTTCGTCTTCTTCAGAGTCTCTAACAGGTGCCTGCCTCCATGGATGAAGATGACCCTATTGACGAACTTTATCGATGTTCGTCCATAAGGGAAGAAGTCATAGACCTCATCGTCCACAAGGGAAGAAGTCATGGTCCTCGTCGTTCACAAGGGAAGAAGTCATGATCCCTGACGAGGACTTAATCCTCACCGAGATCTGCTCTCACTTGATGCACCAGTCAAGCTTGCTGGAACGGATGGTCAGAGTGGGTATGGCGGCGGGGGATGTGGTGGGTAGCATTCCTTGTGAGGTCTCAAAACCTCATCTCTTCCCAGAAGTGACATCGAGGAAACTCCATGCTCACTGGATAATCTTCTGGTGAAGAGATGTTCATAAACGAAAGATTCTGCTGCCACCAGACTCCAGGAGAAGATTGCTCTTAGCACTGTATTTATTAAGTCTGCGTCCAGCAACTGCGACCAATGTCGCAACCTTTCATTTTAAAAATTTTTAAGGTTGAAGTAATATAATTATTAACTGCGACCAAGGTCGCAGTGTTGTTAAGGATAAAGATGGTCGCAGTGTACATGGTTAAATGTGACCAAGGTCGCAGTGTTGTTGTTGATAAAGATGGCCAACAACTGCAGTCTTAGGTCGCTTTACATGGACTGCGACATTGGTCGCAGTACGTTAAGTAAGTGTTTTCCTTTAGATTAACATGCATAGCGACCAAGGTCGCCGTGTTCTTGTTTTATTAAGTGTTGTTTTGGATTAAGTCATTTTTTTGAATCTAAATGAAAAATGAAAAGTTGTCTGTTGTCTGATGCGGTCAGAAACTGCGACCAAGGTAGCAGTGTTGTTGTTGATTAAGATTAAAGACCAGCAACTGCGACCTTGGTCGCATTGTATTTATTAAGTCTGCCTCCATGGTCGCAGTATTTCAACCGATACATAGTAGTAAAAAATGTAATTCACACAAATAACTTTAGAAAACAGATTATATATATTTAAAAAGAAAAACTCCCATAAATAACTCAATTTGATTTATATATATTTAAAAGAAAAAACAAAATACAATTTTTAACTTCTAATCGTCGTCATCACCATAGTAATCAGATTCGTCGTCAAGAGTCATGCTTTCGTCTTCTGTATCGCTTTCGTTCTGTCTCTTCCTCCTCTTCAGGTACAGTCTCATCGTCGCTTTCTTCCTCTTCATGTTTGTGTTTTGGTTCATCAATGAACTCCCAGAAAGGTTCGTCTGTATCAAGCTCAGATTCTGACCATAGCGAGACATTGTTTCAGAACTAAACATAAAATCATCATTTGATGATTGGCTTCTTTCCGGTGAAGACGGTGGTGATGGTGAAGACATGTTTGAATGTATTGGCTTCTTTCCGGTGAAGAGGATGGTATGTTTTTATTCCTTTGCTCATGACCCTTTATATATTTTTAATCCCGGAATTCCAAAAGGTTTAAGCTCTCGGACCACGTGAATATCTCTCAAATATATTTTCTATCTTTCCCAAAAATTTGATACTTCCTAGGTGACTGTTCAGTTATCCAAAACAGTTTAAAAGTTAATACACTATAACTTTAAATTACTTTGAACTCCAAAACAGTACATTATTGCGACCAAAGTCGCATTGGGAACTGATAAATGATTAACTGCGACCATAAATTGCATCCGTAGTAGGATTGCGACTATGGTCGCAGTGTTTAAGAGCAGCAGTCGCAGTTTGGATATGTAATTAAAAGAGCTTATAAGTTAATATATTGAGAAAGAGACTTACAAAAAAAATAGAAATAAAAGCTTTTAAAAGAAGACAAAATATAATTGAATATCAGAAGATCAGGAAATCCTAATCCTCGTCATTATCACCATCATAAGCAGATTCATCGTCTTCATTCTTCTGCTCTTCCTCTTCATCACTTATTTCCTCATCATCTTGCTGGTTTGAGGTTTTTTTGTTTCACCGATGAACTCCCAGAATGGATCGTCTCTATCAAGCTCTTCGTCTGACCCGTTGCTAGGAAGCGAGCGTACAGCATCAGAGGACATGCTTTCATCAAGCATGTCTCCGTCAAGTGGCAGAGGAATAATGTCTTCTTCACTAACCCACATGAAAAATTCATTATCATCATGAATAGGAGGATCAGTTAATACATTATTTGATGTAGTGAGATAGTCAAAAGGAGTGAAGTCCAGACTGGTATCAGATTCACTAGAATATCCTAAAGACAAAGGACCGGTGGGGGATTGATTGAAGTTGAATTCTGAGTGTTCAGAGGAAGAAGATGGGGAAGACATGATTCAAGAATGAATTTTTTTTGGAAGTTTTTGAAATCAAATTGAAAAGGAAGAGCAAAATTATAGTTTTTTAGGTATGAGGTAATATATTAGTTACAAGCTTTATATAAAGGTGAATATTGTGGAAGAACATGAATAGTAATAATAATGTTACAGGTGAGGGTTGAGTATGGTAGGAAGTGGTAAAAAAATTAAATATTTAATTGAAGACTTATTGCTGGAGAATCCGAAGTACAAATTAACTTTTTATAGAATTGTTTGGCTATATCTTTAGATTACGTATGGTGCACATCTTTCCTTTCTCGAGATTAACATTAGTGCATATCTTTTTTTCTAGACTGGTGTTGTATCACGGTAGATATAATATTAATTACTTCTTTTACAGAAGGCATGAGAAAGAAGATTGCGAATTTGGTCGCAGTACCGAAGGAGGTCGCATTGCTATGCGATAGCATTTTTTTTCTTGTATTCTTTATTCTGTATTAAGTCTGCGACCATGGAATGTTTTTTTACTTTTGAATGCTAGAAGTCGCAGTCGTCATTTAAAAGGGGTATTTTTGTCCTTTGATTCACGATTGTTTAGGCGGGATTTTTTGATTTTTTGTGGCGCCCACACTCTGCGACCGATGTGTGGCCTATATTCAGCCACGTCCCGCAGGCTGAGAAACTCTCTCAGCCCGCAGGCTGAGGTACAGATTCCTCTATATATATATATATATATATATATATATATATATATATATATATATATATATATATATATATATATATATATAATATATATATATATATATATATATATATATATATATATATATATATAGGGGTTGTTGTACCTCAGCCGACAGCTATGAGAGTTTCTCAACCGGCGGTGACGTGGCCGAATATATGCCACATATCGCTGGCGCCAAAAAACTCAAAAAAATCCCGCCTAAGAATCGTCAATCAAATTGACCAAAATACCCTTTTTTTTACTTCTAAACTAGCAAAAACTCATTCACAACAAAATTTTACCTAAAAAATTTATAATTTACAGAGAATTTTTTTGTTGAATATATCTACTTTTATAAAATTCCTAATTCTACTATATTGAAAAATATAAAGGAAAAAATTGGATCAAAATAATGAGGAAAAAACAGCAGCAGTAAAAAGTAAAAAAACATGCGTAAAACCTAAAAAAAACTGTTGTTTTTTATATAATTTGTTTATTATTTAATTTCGTATTATTTTCAATTCATATAGGTTTAATAAAAGAAACTGAAATGAATAGAAAAATGAAATTTAATATGGGGCAGCCGTATATTGTTTTTTGTATTACAAATGTACAGTGTGTAAAAAAAAAGAAATACAATGGTTAATTATTTTACAGATATTTTATAATCAGATATTCTCGAAACTTCCACAATATTTGCAGATTGGTTGGATAATATTTCATGCAATTTTTAATGAACTGCGACAATGGTCGGTCTAGGTACTAAAAATATAACTTTCAATTTTATATCACGACTGCAACCCTAGTCGCATTCATTATTCGCATAGCAATAACAGACGAAACATGCTATCGTTCAGCACTGCGACCACAGTCGCTGTCCTTATTCGCATGCTTTATGTAACAGAATTTTGATCATCATAGTCGCAGTCAAAGTATAACAAAACTTTCGATCACTGCGACGATGGTGACAGACTTAATATAATATAACTTTCAATTTTATATCACGACTGCGACCCTAGTCGCATTCATTATTCTGAACTCATAGAACTACGATTATGATCGAAGTCCATGATTAACTATATTTATATATGAAACTGCGACCACGGTCGCTGTCCTGTCATAAATAGTTTGATCGTTTTGCATTCAATAAAGTTAAAAATAGAGACCATGTTCGCAGTCCAAAATTAAACTATATAAACAGATGATACTGAGAACATGATCGCAATCCTCTCAAATCAGTATATTTCACTGTATATCATAAATTAGAAAACTGCGACTGCTATCCTTAAGCACTGCGATCATAGTCGTAGTCCTTATTCGCATGCAATATTTAAAAAAAATTTCATAGTTTATAGGCGGCTGAGACAACAGTCACAGTGAAGAACAAATATATAAATCATACGTAAACTGCGACTATATATACAGTCCTTAATCACCGTTATTACATTTAACCTAACAAAAAAATCATCCACGACATGCTGTCGTTAAGCACTGCGACCATAGTCGCGGTACTTATTCGCATGCAATATGTAAAAAAAAATCATAATTTATACGTTACATGCGAATAAGTAAACTGCGATTATGTTCGCAATTTGTAAAATTCTTACAGATCATATCATAAAAATCTATAAAATTAATTTGTTTATATATAAATTAAGCACAAAAAATGACATGTTTATGAGATCCACATGATACAAACCTATATATAATTGTAGACTGCGACAAAGGGTGCTTTATAACTATTGAGAAATTATTTTATTGACAACTACGAGCTTAGACGCATTCCTAAAATATATAATATTTGCGTAAAAAAAATTAATAAAGAAGCATTCAAACTTGTTTCATGATTTGATGAAGTTGCACTTGAAGAGACATGATTCATATTCAGTTGTCGCAGTTATATTAGATAATTGTAACAATATTAACTAACGTTAAAAATATAAAAAAAACAATAAACTATACAAATCCACTATCTTTTACTGCAGGGGTATTTAGTAATTTCAATTGTTTCAATAACCAGGCCGTCCTTCCTAATGTGGCTAATAATGTGCCACGTTACCGCAGACTGACTGAGAGGGACTCTCGGCTGTCGGCTGATATACATATTTCTGTGTGTGGTGTTGTGTGTGTGTGTGTGTGTGTGTGTGTGTGTGTGTGTGTATATATATAGAGAGAGAGAGAGAGAGAGAGAGAGAGAGTAATGATCCAGTGAAAACGCTAACTTATGTGAGAAGATAAGAAATGAGCATAAAAACTTTCTGATGGCTGAAATTAAATTTGAAGAAACTTAAACTAACACCCAAAAACTAAATTAATCAACCCAAAATGAACTTAACCCACCCAAAAACTAATTTCAACTACCCAAAAGATAATCTGACGGCTCCAATAATCCCTTCTTATCTTCTCACCTAAGTTAATTTTCTCACCGGTCTCTACTACACACACATCCACATCCCTCGAATTCTTCAAATTAACGGCCAGACTAGTGAGATTTCTTCAAATGGTAGTCAACTTAATTTGGGCAGAAAGGTAAATTTCCACATCCCTTTAGTCGGAATAAGACACGAACAAGAACTTTATCAAATCATCCCTATTTTAAGAAACTAAAATATAACAGACCCAAACAAGGATCCCCCACCCCAGCCCAAAAATAAAATAAAAAATAAAAATAAAAATAAAAATAAAAAAATAACGAGAATGAACTGATGAAACAAGCAGCAAGAACATTAGCACATACCATCTTATGCAATAGATTGCCCAACTTAAAAGGATAACAGAATACTTAACTACAGAATAAAATACTCGGGAAAAAGAAACATCGATATCCAGCTTAGTGCAATAATACAGGGGAGCGAAACCAGTGGGGGAGAAAATAGAGCATACTCCAGTTCCAAACTGCACCTACTACCCATAGGCTGTCAAGAGAAACATAATATTAAGGCTAATTTAGAGAGTACAAAGTGCCAGAAAGGAAACATGAAAAAGCTACCCCTACTACACAACCAACATAAACATCCAGGAATCTAACAAGCATTAACAAAACCTAAAATAAGAACAAATCCGCTAATGCCGCATATTATCTCGTAAAAATCCCCATCCTGCCTACTTCTGCCCGCCACCAGAATCAGGGGAACCATCTCCGTAAGAAACCAAGCACTTCTTCCCGCCGGAGCTGCTGGAAGGTGACCTCGAGAGAGACTTCTCCTTGCTCATGCGCTTTGGGAGGGAGAATCAGGAGATGACCTCGACCTTGACCTGGACCCTGATGGGCTCCTGCTAACAGAAGCTAACCGGCGTTTCTCTGAGCGTGACCCTGACCCATCACGAATGCTGCCACGAGACCTCAGTTTCTCGACTGGAGGAGAGCGGCTGCGAACAGGACTACGGCGACCGCGATAACCTAAAGGGCTGTGTGAAATACTACGAGTGCGACTTCTCCTGCTCCTGTACCTGCAGACATGTTACAAAGAAGATCCTAATGGTGCCAACTCAATATAAGTTTAACTCTTCCGCAACATAATATAAGTTTACTATTCCACAACACGTTAGTCGCAAAGGGGGAAAAATGCAAATTAACATGAGAAAGCAAACAAGCAATTGAAGATCTAAATGCAAGCTCCAATTTGGATGATATCCAGTGAATTCGATTGATAAAAAGGTAGGCAGGGCTAAATTCCTTGACTTTCTGAGATCCGATACTATCTGAACAGATGTCAAACTGGAAGTATTCCTTTGAAGTGTTTCTAGTATATGACCAAACACATTGAGCTCCAATTGTTGTGCGAGTAGATGCCTAGCTTCGACTGTTAACTGACCAAGTATACCAAATCGATGATACTCAGAACTCCTTTACAATGACGAATGAAATTTTAGCTCCACAAAGCGGATGATTTGTGTAGCACAAAAAACTTAATGTTCCCCAATTTAAACATCTATAAATTCCTTAAAAAAGAATCACAGTTTGATAGTTCTGCGCCTACACAACAATCAAAGTACAAATGCATTATCAATCCACCACCTGCTATAAGACAGTCAAACTATGATAGTATGACTTTAACTGAAACCACTAAACATATGATGTGAATAACGATGAGCAATGTAGATGAACAATGTGTATTATCCTGTTTAAGGATCCATAGCACGCTTTTAGAGATTGTAACACTATATGTCTCATGCCATGAGAACAATGAAATTGCCCTGCATGAGGGCTTACGTAAATTCATTTTGTGTATGACATGAAATTTTACAGTGGAGGTTGTTTATGTAAATGCATTTTGTGCATGATTGACATGCAAATACATCTCATATCAATTAGAACCTACAATGTACTGGATACTTTCTCCTCGTTCACTGGTTTGATCTTGAGTAACGAATGTTTGAGGAATTAATTTTTCTCATAACATAACTCCTGAAATGCACATAATATTTATACACTACTCTTTGGCATTGGAGAGGCTTTATGGGACTCTGAATGGGCATTATTGCCACATTCAGTGGGAAGCCTAAAAAAATATTGTTTCCCAACAAGTTTCGTAAAATTTCATTTCATGCACAAAATGCATTAACATAAGCCCTCGTGTAGGAGAAAGCATCCAGCACATTGTAGATACCATGTCATCCGTGTCTTAAACCAATTAAAAGTTACCACCTGTTTCATCTTTTAATTGAAAAAAAAAACCTTTGTCAAACCCATAAATAATAAGGTTGTTTCTGAAAAAGTACCACATCCTCCTCCTAAGCCGCCTTCTAATGGGGAACAGATATTGCCACCCCCAACAATGATGAAGGCCCCCCCATAGATTAGGGCACCCCAAAATTTAACAAAGACCCCCCCCCCCCCCCCCCCAAAAAAAAAAAAAACAAAAACAAAAAACAAAAAAAAAGGCAAAAAAAAAAACCCTCTGCTTCTTCTCCTCCTCTCCCTCCCTTGCCGGTCTCCCCCGACCCACCGGTGAACCCCCTCCCCGTCCTCGAACCCCCCCCCCCCCTCCTTCCTCCCCCGTGGCCCCCTTCCTCCCCCGTCGGCGCGACGACACCCCCCCCCCTCCCCCAGACCTCCCTCCCCGGGGGAGGGGACGATGGGGGAGGGGTGGGGAGGAGGAGGGGGGCGCAGGGGGAGGGGAGGAGGGGGGAGCGCCGGAGGAGGAGGAGGGAAGGTTGGTGAAAGGAGGAAGGAGGAAGTAGAAAGGCTTGTAAAAAAAATAATAATGGCACACTTGTAAATATGTAAATATATATATATATATATATATATATATATATATATATATATATATATATATATTTGTGGGGTGGGGGGGAGAGGGCGGGAGGGCTTCATCAGTTTTGGGGGTGGCAATATTCGTTTCCCTTCTAATGTGATCTACACAGATCTTCATCTCTGAATGGGCTCCACGATCAGACTCCGATATTGATAAGAGGGTTGAGGAGGTGGCCGCCGTGAATGGGTTCAATGGTGGTGGTTGACCCTGTGAAGTGGATGGTCACTGCTAAACCCAAGCCCTAATTTAAAATCATCTTTTTATTTAATTTTCTTTCCTTTTAGAAATCAAAATTGTCAAAATTGATTTCTAAAAGCTAGAGCAATCTCCTGGAATCTGATTAACTAAGCAATGACAAGCCCTAGTTTATAATCTGATTTAGTTCTATGGTTTTATCAAAAACTCATTCAAAAACTTCTTGTCATGATTGAAATCAAAGACGGAGGGAGAGCAAACCATGGGTTAACATATGAAAAGTTGGATTTGCTGGAAGTGTTATATGATCTATTTTTTTATTTTCTAAATCATTATTATTGGGTAGAAATTCTGGGATTGATTGAAGAAAACAATTTGAAGTTTTGAAGGTTTGAACGGTACAGAGGAAGGAGTTTTTCCATAAACACCCTCTTATAAATTGGGTTTGACAAAATTCTCTTTTTTGAAAGTGAAACATGTGGCAATTTCTAACTGGTTTTAAGCAGGAATGACCTGGTACCTACAATGTACTGGATACTTTCTCATGCCATGGGAAGAGTGAAAATTGACTTGCATGGGTGCTTATGAAAATGCATTTTGTGCATGACATGAAATTTTACACAGAAACTTATTGAGGAAAAAAAAGTTCTTCTAAACTGCCTACTAAATGTGATAATAATACCTATTGAGATTCCCATAAAGCCTCCCCAATGCCAAGAGCAGTGTATGCATATTATATGCATTTCATGAGTTCTATTATAGAAAAGATTAATTCCTCCGATATTCCTTAGCCAAAATCAAACGAGTGAATGAAGAGAGTAAGCAACAAACACAATGAAGGACAGAATATGTAGAAGAAAAAAAGAAGCTTTTAGAGAAGCAGAAGGGTGGCAAATTGCGTTAGATAGAATACGTATAAAATTGGAAACCTATCACTGCAGCCAAATTAGAGAAAATCAGTATCAAGCATATTGTGCAATAACTCAGTGTAATGTTGATTCTCCCCGCCAGGGAGAGAAGGCACAGCTTCAAATCTTGGAGGGATACCAGATTCCGGGGCGGACCTATGGGGGCTTGGCTGGGCCATGCCCCCCCCCCCCCAACACACACACACACACACACACACACACACACACACACACAAAAGTAAATAAATAAATAAAAAGAAATGGAAATTTATTTATACTATATAAGGTATATATATTAAAAGCAATAATGTGAAGGAGGTAATCATGAATAAGTTCCTATAATTACTTCCTAATTTAAAGGTCTCTAAATAAATACATATTTTTCCTAATTATTGTTAATTGGACTTGTTTGAAACCTTTTAAAATTTCCTATTGTCTTTCTTAATTTCTCATTTAGTATCATACATCCCAAACCACCCCAATTTTCCTCTCCCTCCCCACTTCTCTCTCATGCCAAAAATGATTATGCATAATTTTGGACGAATTTTGATTGATTTTCTTTATTATTCCCAGTGTTTTAAATGTCGTCTGACATTTTCGAAATGTCGGCTGACATTTCATTTTCAAGCCCTCACCGCCACGACATCCCCACCCTCATTTAAAATGGCATTTTGAAAATGTCGGACGACATTCGGGAAAAATCCAATATGTCGGCCGATATTTCGGAAAAATGTCGGCCGACATTTTGGGAAAAAACCCAATATGTTGGTCTTAAAAGTTGTAGCAATTGAGAAATTTCTGCAATAGGTTAGTGAGTGTATGTAAAATGTAAAGGTAAGTATACCTATCCTAAACATTATAAAGTTTTGCATAAGTTGTGTATGTATTACCTTGATAAGAATTTTAAGATAACATTATTTAAAACATCTATGATATATATTTGTTATCTGTCATGACATTCAAAATTTACTAGATGGCCCTGAAATATCTCCGAAATTCGAAGTCTAACATCCAATTACGACATCCGACATTTTCTCGATATCCGACGTTCACTAATTATTCCTAGTTATCTTTTCTATTTATTTATTTATTTATTGCCTCTTAATATTACCTAATTTTAAAATATTATAGCAACGCAAGTAACTATGTTATGATCATTAGCTAACATGTCTAAATAACTACTTATACAAAATAGTGAATAAGACTAATAATACAATGTAACATGCACCAATAAACTTATATAGATGACAAATTTTAGGCTTCAATTATAATAAAAAAAATATATGAAAAACTACCACTAAATTAGTGTACAAAAAAGGTAGATGCATTATTAATCTAACAGATAAAGACAGTACAATAATAATAAAAATTCACAATTTGTGACAAGTAATAAAGGCGAAAGTAGCAAGATATTATGACTAATTAAAATATTTTAAAAAAATAAATGAATAAGATTAAAAATATTCAAGTAAATGAGAGCTAATGTACATAACTTTGACGTTTGCAAAAAAGATGAGTATAAATAGACAACCAGCGTTAATAAAAGATATGTATTGTAGCAAAAGATCGTAAAAATACATGAAAGTATGTACAGAAGTATAAATGATAAACGATGAACAAAATAAAAATAAGAAAATGGTGCAAGAGAATTATTTTTTACAAACTAGTGTAGTGTAATAATCTGAAGTTTATCAAAAAGCTATATAAAGATCTAAATATAAGCAACATGTCGTATTAGTACTAAAAAGAATGAAAGACCAAAAACAAGTGACTAATCATAAAGGATTGAAATAAAAAAGTTAACAAGGATAAAATATGAGTTGGGTCAAAGTCATATTATACGAAAGATAATTGAACAACTAATGCCTAATAATTTAAGAAAATAAAGTATAAGTTATGAAAAAGAAAATATTAATGAAGAAAAGTAATAGATTGAGTACTAATTAATAATAGTAGGAATAATGAAAATTCTTTCATAAGAAATCAACAAAAGTAAGAATGCACTGGTGTACAACAGAATATTATTATTAAAAAAAGCTAAATAGAAGTCGATACAATCTTATAATTTACAAATCTATTATAGATTAACGTGAAATTATACTAGCATAAAAGTAAATAAGTAATGGAAAGCCACTACATAAAAAGAACAATGGGTTGACTAGGCGCTTATTAGAATATTTATATAAATTTAATATTATATATATAATAAAGAAAAACACACGGTACTAGTCATACAAGTCACTAAATAAAACACAAGTATAGAAGATTAATAAATTTACACAAGTATAGAGGATTAATAAATTTACATATACTACAAGTTATAACAGCAATCAGTGCAAAACTGCATTACTCGTTTTAATAATACAAGCTATAATCAACTAAGACAAATCAAATATCTAGTAATGATTAAATACGAGTATCATAAACAAATACAATTATAGTGTAAAATAAAAAAATTGAGACGAGAAACAAGAAGCAAAGTCACTTCTAAAGTTAGGCTAACTACTACCAGCTAAAATCTTATAAAACCTAAATAATTATTAACTATTTAGGTTGCAAAGTAATAGCAAGCATAAATATTATTCTAGCACTATATAAAAACAAACATTATCAGTAATAAATAGTAATCAAATAGTTTATAACAGTAATTCTCGCTAAGATAGCAGTTTGGGCTTCAATAATATTACGAAGAACACAAGAGTCTCCAAGAGTTCAGCACGGGAATCGATGTTGAAAGGAACATATATAGTAAAAAAATTTGAGATGAAAAAGTAACACATCCATAGGACTTTGGGCCTAACGAATAGTACTATTGATAATATTTTTCTAACAATTTAAAATAAAAATGTTGTGTTTTGGTCACACTATTACTAGAACTTATTACTTTATGTTTTAAAAAAATAAATGAAATAACTAGTTGTTACAACTTGTTTTATATTATATGAATTGAAAATATTAACTCTTCTAATAATCATTTAAATCATGATATTGCTAATGAAAGTGTGGTGAACTTTCTAAGACTAATTCAAAAATCGATATTTAGATTACCTAAATCGAAGTTTTAACCATAATAGATTTCTATATTTCTAAGTTGAATTATAAAATTGATTATGAATGAATTAAGACATGTAATTGTTTGATATTGGACCTTCAAGAACGTTATTGATATTGCCTCGAGTTAATTACTCGTATGAACCATACTTGAGCAAATTGCTACACGATAACAAATAATCAACATGACTAACCTTGTTCCATTAGAAAGGCACCATGATATAGAAATCACAAAACATAAACATCTTGAACATGAACATATAAACACGAAAGTTAAATAACACAGATAAACGCTTGCGTGAAGCACGTACTTGGAATTACTTGGAAATGTGATACACGGTGATTACATAGGCTTGACAAGAACATGGTGGCATGGTTGTTATTGGTACTTGATTCACGCAAGGATATTCACGTTTTTTAATAAAATTTGGTTGCAAAATGACAAGACACAGGGCTAATATGGGAGAAATTAATGATAAAAACTGAGAAAGTGTACCTTGCGTATCACTACCTATGTACAAGATATGGTGGTGTTATTACATTGTACATGTCACTTTGTGACATAAGTTATTGGCGAGCTCACTCTGATTATTCCTGATTATTTCTGGTATGACTTCTCGCTAGGTACACAAGCGCTTTTTTTTCTAAAAGTTTTCAAACAACGATAATCATTGATTGATATGTGTGAATAGGTTGCGGTATGAGATATAGTTGTTTTCGCGTGCTTAGGACCCAATTGACATGCGTAGTAGGCGTAAGATGGGATACGTTCAACCGCATGTGACACTTGTAGCCCACTGAATTAGTAACCCCTAAGAATATCTTTATAATTAACATTATAGTTGTGCGTTCTTGTGATGATTGCTACCGTTTGATTGTTTACACAAGCTCATTATATTTGATTTATTTCATGCTTAAAAGCACTTATGTTTTCAGTGAATTCATGTTTATAATCATGACTTGAATATTGTATGACTGGTTCCGTAAAAACTCGTGCAACAAATACATAGTTGTGTCAATGAAAATAAGTATCACTAATTGCATATTGCATGTCTTTTCCTTGTTCAAATATATCAGTGTGCCCTATATATATTACATATTTTCTTTCCTTTGTGCTTGTCGGAAGATTCTGACTCCCCGGAGTTTGCTTACCCTAGATAGTGGAGAGCACGTGTAGACACCGATTGGGAACGATGAGTACCTCGAGAAACCAGCTGGAGCTCAATAGAACTTGAAGACTGCTTTTAGTTATTTGCTTTCTTTCATAGATGTATGAATAAGATAGTTACAACTCATTTCTCAGTATTTGGATTTGCGTCAGTTATTTGGTTTTGTACCCTTTTTAGTCGAATAAATCTTTTGATTAGTTTTGTTTCATGTATGTGTACTCTATTTGAACTTGATATGTTTATGCAGCAAATAAAAAAATAGCATAAATTGAAGGTTAGAGGCTTAGCATGCTCCTTTGAGCGTGTCGCCGACCCAAATCATGTGCTTATCTCGCTTTAGTGGGAAGTAGGGCGTGACATGTTACAAACCACCAACTTGTAGTTTCTCTCTAAGGTTTCTAGCAATCTTTCTCCTTTAGCTCGCTTTTGGCCTCCTATAACTAAATTTTAGATTTCTCTTTTTGTGAATATTCGGCTAGGGTTTTCAAGGGCACGAAAGAGAGGGCTTAAATAGGCCATATGTGGGTTTTTAGTGGGTTTAAGTTGGGTTTAGGGTGTAACTTGGGTTTGGGCCAAAATTTGGAATAACTAGGTTGAGTTTGGACTGTTTTTTTGGGGTTTAGCTTTACCCGAATTTTTTAAATATTTATCTACTAATTTAAATTTGATTTGGATGTTTTAGGATAGGGAAGATTGTTTCCGGATAGGGAAAATTTTTGGACGAATTTAGATTGGTTTTCTTTATTATTCCTAATTGTTATCGTTTTTATTTATCTACTTATTTATTTATTGCTTCTTAATATCATCTAGTTTTAGGATATTACACATTTATAGCTAGAAAATAAAGACAGAGAATTGAAAACTCTACACCATGCTCCTTTATACCATTCTCCTTGGGTTGGTTGCAAAATCTTATAGAAATCAATACATTTGATGTAACTATACGTTTTATTCTACACTATTATTCGATGATACAAATGATTACCTAATAATTAACATAGTTCAAGAAATCAACTAATATCATATGAATGTTTAGATTTGAGCTTTCACATATATTCCGGACCCCAAAGTGATTTCATTCTAGGTCCACCCCTACCCCAGTGATAACATTTATTACTCAAAGAAGACAAGGATATACATGACAGAAAAACAATACCTGCCAGGAGTCCTGCCTCTTGGAGGGCTCCTATAACGTCTCGGGGGAGATCTTTCATGATAGCTTCTGTAGCTTGAATACCTAATTGCAAAAAGCAAAATTAGGGGAAAATTTAACTAACAGAGCAAAAACCATGACAGAATATCAACATACATCCATGTATGACTGATTATTACCTATCACGATCAGATCTTCCACCATACCGATGAGACCTTACAGGAGAGCGGTCTGGAGATGGTGTCCGGTATCGTCTTGCATAAGAATACCGTTGACTAAAACCCCTGCCCCTTTTGATGCGCTTGGGTGACCCATCCGGAGAAGCACTTCTTGACAAACTCCTGCCATGGTTTGAGGGGGGAGATAGTGCTCGTCGAATAGGACTCGCTGAACCTCTGCTAAAGCTTCTCCTTGAACGTGTCCTCACAGGGCTTCGACTTGGGCTTCGGTGTGATGACCTGACTGGGCTTCTGCTGAGGCTTTTTCGAGCATCCCTTGCAGGGCTTCTGCTAGGCGATCTTCTCCTGTAAGACCTTACAGGACTCCTGCTAGGACTTTTCCGTGGCAGAGACCTTGCAGAACTCCTGCTCATGCTCCTCCTTTTGTCCCTCACAGGGCTTCTGCTTACGCTTCTCCTTGGAGGCGCCCTTCCCGTGCTCATACTGGGACTCCTTCGTGGCAGGGATCTTGCTGAACTTCTGCTTATGCTTCTTGGATGACTTTTTACTGGGCTTCGGCTTAATCTTACTGGACGACTTTTGACTGGGCTTCTGCTTATTATGCTTCTTGGTCGACCCTTTACTGGGCTTTGGCTTAAGCTTCTCCGCGTCGTCATGAACGGACTTTGGCTAACACTTCTAGCTGGGCTTTTGCTCAGGTTCCTGCTACCCGGACTTCTGCCGACACTTCTTTTGGCTGGGCTTCTGCTCTGACTACTTTCACAGGCATGGGCAGGGCTTCTACTATGACGGCTCTGCGGAGGGGGACTCCTGCTGATAGACCTTTTTGGGCTCACACTCTGGCTTTTTCTTAGACTCCTTCTAGGACTTATACTCATACTCTTGCTCATGTCATGATTAGGGCTCATGCTGCGGCTCCTGCTCATCAATGTCAGATAAATACTTTCTGGAAGAAGCAGTAAGCACACACAAGGAATTGATAGAAGAATAAAAAGGACCTAGATTTGCTTGGTTTATCATCATTAGGCAGTGGCCTATCAGCACTTCTATCAGATTTTGCTTCACCAATGTCATTGCTTTGCACCTCTCCATTTTCTCTAGTAGAATTAGCTTCTTCTCCAGCAGATTGGTCCACCTTCTCGTCATTGCTTGGCAAATTTGCAGTAGTTTCCTTCTCCAAAACCAATGTGGGTTGAACCTCATCTGTCAGTAAAAAATAACAAGCATTAATCATTTCATAAAATAGATATTGACGAGAAAAAAAAAAGATGGTGTCCAAGTACATCAAAGAGACAGCTTATTTCACTTAATCATGATCAGCTGACAAACTGTGATAAACTTAAACCTTCAGGTTCAAGTATGTCATTAGCTAAAGAACAAAACGACTCACAAGTACTAACAGCCAAGGGCTAAGCCTCTAAGGGAAATTCTGCCGCCTACCTGAAATGCGATTCTTATACTTCCGTAATAGACCTTGATGTCTGCCTCCATCTTTAGAACTGCTCCCACTTGAATCTTCAGTATCAGCATCAGTATCACTCTCTGATATCCTTGTATAAGCAAAAGAAGAAGAAAAAAATAGGTTTCATTATTGCAGCAAATTATGAGGTAGAAGAAGGTTCATAACTCACAAATGAAAAAAACAACAACAAACATCAGACTGGATCTGAAGAGGCAATCATGTTAAATAACTTGGCGAATTATTTTTATTGGTTCAATAAATCAACTGAATGTCATTTTTTCCCTGTGAAGCTTGGAAAGAACAATAGCAGCTGGTTAATAATAAGATAGTCTCGGCAACTTTACTGCAACAATAGGTTATGGTTTCTGTTCTTCTTGTTGAATTTCATCCATCACAAGGTAGAATTCTAGAATAAGCTGTCACTTGTTTAACATGGAAAGTGACTTCAGCAATAACGAAAGCTGTAGTAGTAAATTTGGTATGGGAACCTAGATTCTGGTGCATTCCATCGGCTACCTTGGGGATGTATTCTACTCAGCTTGAATGTTTATGTGATACAGAAAAAAAACTATAATCAACAAGCAGCAATCTACAGAGATAAAGGCAAGAACATAAGCATCTGAATTTAAACAAACAAATACGACTGCAAGTGCATATGCATCAGCTTGATCGACCAATATATACTTACAGATATCAATTACCAATTTACAAGAACAATTGAGCTATAGCAAGAATTCGAGCATTTAAAAACAGAAACTAGGTTAGATGAGTCGTGAAACTACAAAAGTAATAGAATGAAAAGAAAAAAAACTTATCTTGCATCTACACATTTCAAAAACTTGCGTATAGGGAAGGATCTTATATCCCAGGTAACCAAAACTTGTAGTGTAACACATAACATGTGAACATAAAGCAATAATCATGAGGAAAACCCAATGAAAAATGAACTGTCACAATAGGAAGACATGTATTAGCCTCCATTGCATGCGGAACGGGGAAAGATGCAAATAGGCAAAATTTTAAAGTTATTCAGTAAAGGACCTCTTGGATTTGCGCTTTGATTTTCGATCTCGCCTTCTGCGCCTTTTATCGCGTCTTCGGTCCCTTTTCCTTTTTCCGCGCTTGTATTTATCCCTCTTTGAATATTTCTTTCTCCTCCTACGCCTATCATCACTTGAGCTACTGATATCAGATGACGATGACGATGAATATGAATCAGACTCACTATCAGTATCAGAAGATTCAGAGTCTGTGTCTGACGAGCTATCTGATTCGGATGAGTAATATCTTCTTCGCTTCTTCTTTCTTCGGCCCTTGGAAGATTTCTTATGACGTCCCTTCCGCCGTGCTTCATGGCTATCTGTATCAGAAGAGAGATCCTTTCCTGATTTTGACTTGCTGGATTTCTTTTTATCTACACGTGTACAATGGCAGTTAAATATTAACTTACAGATCCCAAAAGTTTTAAGAGACAAAAAAAAATCACAAAAACTATTTTGTTGACAAATATAACATAAGCTAAGCTGAAACCCAGCTCAACTTACATAAAGCCAATTTACCATTTTCCTGTATTGGTACCACCATACCATGATATCTTGTATCATGAAATTCACCAGAGTCAATAATTTTCACTGGAACAACAGGTCTGGTACCATCAACTTCAACGCGCTCAATCTTCTTTAAAGTATCTTGCCCTAAGATAAGCTTCCCAAAAACAACATGCTTCCTGCGACAGAGATAAAACACAAGCATATTAAGTAACAGGCAGAAATTCATGAAAATTCCCAAACTAGAAGTGATAAAACACTAGACCCATCTTGTGATGGAGTTGTCTGTTACATTCATCGTGGGTAAATGAAAGTATTCATAACACAATCATATCCTGCAATTATCCCTGCATGTAGAGGTAGGACTTCTTCACCATCACAAGCATATGAATAGAATCTCTCAACCTACCGTGAAATGTGTAAAAATGCCTAATGCACATAGATTAATGCATGAAATGTCTTATGTATTCAGGTGTCATGATGGTGCCCCATGTTTCAATAGAATAGCAGCACAGGAAGATTAAAATATCTCACTGCTAAGCAAGAAGCAAAGGATCCACTGGGCAACTAAGTCACAGCGATAGCAAGAGTCTAATTTCTCATCAGCTCAAAATTACAGACTCGCACTCAAACCAATAGCTCTGATAAATTGTCACAGTCAACTTCCAATGCAAATCCCAACATTTTTTTTGACAGTATCCGAACGATTCAGACCAGATTACACCAATACCCTCATTCACTAATGAGTTGGCTGGTATTGTTGCACAATTTCCCATGCATTTACATATTGGGAAAAAAAACATGAATACTCAAGGATTTGTGGAGTTTTCTTGAAAAAACATGTATGAGAATTAATTTAAATGAACATAAGATTAAATCCTAAAACTGACCCATCCAGATGAGGAGCAGCTTTCAGGGTAATAAAGAATTGAGAACCATTGCCATCAGAACCAGCATTCGCCATTGATAAAAGACCAGGACCATCATGGCGTAGCTTAAAATTTTCATCTGAAACAATGTAAAATCAACAAGATTGTCAGGAATGCAACTTACTTCATCTTATAAATGTCAACATCCTTACTTAAAAACAATCATAGAACGACACAAAACCATGCCCCAGAACATCATGCACAACTACATCTCTGCTTGAAAACTTTTTCCCTATTATGTACCCTCTGGGCTCACAATTAATGGGGCACCATACCATTTCCTCTCAGAAATTGTCAGATTTTAAGTTTGGGATGTGAAGAAATATTTAACTATTGAATATTTAAAGATGTTCACATTCAAGATAAGCAACGGAGGAAGAAATGATTCCAATAAAAAAAATGAAAATTAAAGCTTGGTCTACTGGAGTAAGAAAATTTTAATCAAAACAATAAAAGTACAAATGTCAAAATGATTAAGATACTCACAAAGAATGCCACATCTAATGCTTAAAATACATTCAGACTTCAGATGCTAATAACTGTATACTATTCATTGATATTACTAAAAAAAATAAAAAGGGAAAGATCATGTTATTTTAGACCTATCTCAAAGGGAGAATATAAGAACAAGATGAGCCCGCAAGTCATAGATTTAAAGTTAGTAAGGATAGCTGAAAATAGAAGACCATTATTTGGCCTCAAGTGTTAAATTACAGTAGAATCTATGTGTGCAGAGGAATGTAAAGCTAGCTGAGAATTACTGTAAGAAACTAATAATCTTAAAGAGGCACCGGAAAAGACCAAGCAATATTGATTCTTCTTTTTTAAGAAGACAATGGAAGATTTTAAGAACTTTTTATAAATGGGAATAAAGCTCAGATATTTAAATGTATTTAAGTGTGAGTCCCTAAATAAATGTCAAGAGGAAGTTCTTTTCTACTTTACTCCCCCTTTCTTGTTCACTTAGGTCCCGGCCCCTTGAATGGGAGTTTGGTAAATCATTTGGAGGGTTCTGCTCTTCTCCAGACTGTAGGGCCTGGTTCCAACAACCCCACTCCCATGATCTCAATTCCAGGATCTGGAACAAACCCACGGTTCGGCTTGGTATGAAATCAAGGAATTTGCAATCCGGGGGTTAATTGCATGTAACCATTTTCATATTAAAAACTGGTGAATTGGAATTCAGTAATTTAGAGATGAATCTTATTCTAGGAAAATGAATGTAACTTCACACAAGAAATCGGAAATCAATTTTAACTTCATTTACAGCTGCATAAAGTAGTCCTACACAATATATGTCTTTCGCATGTATCAAACTTAAAATAGGATTTTGTGTACAATAATTTCAGCACTCCAAATATATGAAATAAAACACTGTCAACTGAATTTGCAATGCAAGGACTCTCAATTAGGTGAATAGAAATCAACATATATGATTGCAATATCATGCAAAAAGATAGATGCTTATTCCTGAGTTACTGATTCAAGCATCTATTTTCAAATCCAAATCACAATTAGTTTCCAGATCATGTGGCCTTTATGTCATTCCAATGTAAACATGCAATAGTGACAAAAATGTTGTAGAAAGATTTGTATGAAGGTATATATCAAACAACCAGGTTCTGGTAACGAAGCTAAAAAAGGCAAAGAGCTTGAGAATTTATGACGCAAATTTCAGCTTACTTCAACAATAAAATCAGTATGCCTAATCTTCCATCAATCTGCTGTCTTAGAACCCACTTACACTATTTAGTGCAAGTGGATTAAATGAACAAAAGAAAAAATAGAATCCTTACTTTCATAAGTTGCAAGTCACTCACGAAAAAAAAAAAACAAAGCATAAATGTTAGAGAGAGCACAAACAGATTGGAGAAATGAAAAGGATAATTTACTTTTATACTCTACATAATATGATTAGCACTGAGTTGAAAGTCAAGATCCAGATAATAATTTAACATAATAATGAAGGTAGCAATCTGCTTCGTGTCTGAAATCATGAAGCCAAGCAGATTCCATTTCCATGTAGATTGTACCTCTTGAACAACAAGGGTAAGTAGACAAGCAACTACTAGATCGAAATGGTGCTTCATAGTGAAGATGATGACGAAATGAGAATAGAAGAAAACAGTATATGAAATAGAAACATAGAGAGAGAGAGAGATATATATATATATATGTGTGTGTGTGTGTGTATATATATATATATATATATATATATAATATATATATATATATAGAGAGAGAGAGAGAGAGAGAGAGAAGAAGCCAAGAAAATGGTGGCTTTGCTCATTTGTACTATGCTTTCATCTGAAGTTGCTACCTATGCTTTATTTAAAGTACATACATTCAGCAGTCACAATCACATAGGTAGCAATTCACAAATCCATTGTTTGGGCTCATAACATGTGGCCATTGTAAGAGCATACTCATTACCGTGAGACTAGAATTGCAACCATCTGCATTTTTAAAAATAATTATTGCACAGGAAGATGGCTTGGAGGATTTGAGATCTACTCTGCTCTTAAAGTTACTAAGGTTTAGCTCAGAACCACAACTCAACTTTTGGATCGCTAATGCTACTGTGCATGACTTTGAGAGCCATGGTTCAAAGTCGCGTTCTCGGATGCCGACTCGACGGGCACCATCCCACATCGATCGCGGCGTCTCGGAACGGATTAAGGCGATAGGCGCAAAACGCTACAAATAAATCTCAAAAAAAATTGAAAAAATCACGACAAATCATTAAAAAAATGTAGACATCAATTTTCATGCATCACATGTCCAAAACAAATTTGTTTTGAGGGGTAATTAGAAAAATATGATAATTTGATGGGGCAAATATAATAAATATATAAATTTGGGAGTTAAATTAAAAAACCCTAAAATAAAAAAAACAGAAAAAAGAAATGAAATGGATAAAAGACAAAAAAAGGTGAGACCATGAGAGTGAGACCGTGGGAGAGGGAGACCGGGGGGGGGGGGGCCTGGCTGGAGGCAGGCGACAGCGGGCGGGCTGGAGGCGGGCGACGACGAGGTAAGTCCGTAATTTTTTTTTCTTCTTTGTCCCTCCCTCCGATCACAGATCGGGGGCGAGCAGCGACGAGTGGGTTGGAGGCGGCCGATAATGATGACAATAGGTCCAGGTGGCGATAACGACCGTTGCCGACGAGAGATATCGGGTGCTTCTAGGTCCAGTCGGGTAAGATCTCGATCGTTCTCTCCCAGATCTTTTGCACTAGTTTTTTTTCCCTTCTTTTAAGCACGAAGAGACGAGTTGAGAATTGGAATCAGCCTTAACTCGGGTGTGAATCGATCAAGACTTGGTCGAATCGGCCGAGTTAAACCAATTTCTATCGGAACTCCGCTGAGTCGGTGCTGAGTCTACCCGAGTCACTCTCTTCCGCACCATTCCAGGCGACTCGCGTCGCGGTATCGGAACAGTGAGGGCCGTTCCAGATACGACTCGGCCGAGACTTTGAACCATGTTGAGAGCCCAAACTTAGGTCTGCCTATGGTACAAAACTTTATTTCGTGCAAGCAGTAAATTTCTGATGACTCATGCCACTACACATGCAACCATTTTCAACAGACCAAGGCCCAACTACGTGAAACAATAATCAGTATAGCACCGTGATGCACTCATACGGCCTTGCTTGGACCTCTATATTCCGTTTTTTTCACTATTTCACAATAACAAGAGTGAAGTAAGTCTATGAGAGGCAGAGGTACTTCTGTTATGCATGCAAGTTTGTAAAGCATACCTGCAGGAGGCAATATCATTCCTCTAACTAAAACCGTGATAATTGACTCAATTATGCAAGGGGGCATGTCTTAGACATAACTAGGGTCGATAAGATTTTTCAGAGAGTTGACTCATTACATGTCCATCATTAGTAAATAAAACAGTTAATAATTAAACACTACAGGTTTTGTCATTAATGTTAGCATGTGATATGTTGCATTTTAAAGTAGCAGCAAAGCCTACAGGCACACACTGTAAAGTCTCAAACCAACCAGGCAGATTCATGACCACCAACAGATTAGCCACTCACTTTTTCCTAAGGAGTAGGCAATTGCTGATTAAGCAGTTTATTATTTTACTTTTATAGTAGCAACGCAGCCTCACACACCAACTTGTCTCATGTTACATTATATAAGAAACTACACATATAAATTGATATATGCCTAAACATCTACAGGAGGTTTGTAATGACCAAAAGATTAGCCGTACTTTGTCCTAATGTAGGCAACTGCTGATTAAGCTGCAGGTGACAAAAAAAGCCTGCAATAATTTTAGCTATTGTGCAAGCAGAATAATGTATCCAAAAATGAAGTTAGCAAAGCCACAACTATTATTATCTGTGTCCACTATATTTAAAAGCAATAATTCCACAATGTTATTGACTATATCATTTAAAGGCGGTGAAGGTGTAAACATGATTTGATAATATATTAATATACCATGACAGAACTGTCAATCAGTCGCAAAACCAGCAATTTGACGCGTATAGGTAACCTAAACTAGTGACATGTTAAATAAATTGAACAAATCATGCCTGAATAACAAATTAAAGAAATTGACTAACATTTAGCACCAAATCATAGCTGAAAGGGCAAGAAATGGAGCCAAGCTTCAACAACCACCTTAAACTAAACTAGTCGTATAGAACCAACCATCCAAAAGTGATCAGGAACACAATCCCTCACATGACGTAGTATAATCATTCAACACACTCAACATTGAGTTTGCAGCAACAAATTTAGGAAGTTAAAGATTCTCACCAGGGAATTTTCCACCATATATACTCTCACCGCCGGTTCCTGAAAATTATTGAAGTATGTTAAAATAAATCTAGCTGACAATTCAGAAATAAATGAATGAACTCAAAGTAATAGCTTGTTCCTTGTATAAGTATCAAACTCAGCTGGCCACCTGGTAATCAAACACTAGAAATTCTTATTTAATGCAGTATAATTGAATCAATCATATTCTAACAATCTACACCACATGGCTTTATATAGCAACAGGCTCCTTGAAAAAGATTGTTTTGGTTCTCTCACCAAAAAATATCTCTCTTTTAGAAAGATGGCTTCCCCAGTTTTTGACACCCATCTATTTCTACTATCACTATAGATGTGCAGATTCAAGATTTGGATAAAGATTGTTCTGTACAGAAGCACTCTTGAAAAAGATCGTTTTATATTTCATCAGAGATGCAGATCATCTTTTAGAAAGATGGGTTCCCTTTGACACCCCATCTACCCGCACTCACAACTATAGATGTGTGATTCTGAGTTTTGGATAATAGGAAAAAAAAAGACATTAGATGAGAAGAAACAGAAGTCAAATCATACTTGTACTTCAAGTTTTAGGAACTTGTCCAGGTTTTCTTTTTTTTCCCTCCTTGAATCTCCCAAGGACTGCAGGGATAGCTACTTAAACTCAGAAAGATGTTACGACATGCAAGTCTTTGTATAAATATATTTACCAGTCAATTAAAAAGATATAAATATATATACCAGTCAATTAGAAAGATGTTGTGTCACTGCAAAATCTGAAGTACGGTTCCCATTTAATTGTGCATGCAAAAGGACACATTTGAGGACCTTGGCAAGATCCACAATCTGAAAGAGAAGATAGAATTCTAGAGCTCAGAAGATTCAACAGGATTTCTCTTTAATTCCACATCCGCATCGTAGAAGCATAATTTAAAATGGATTGGTTACTATAATATTTTGCGAAAACTGATCCAAATTACTTCATAAATTCCAACAGAAAAGCCCAAGCCTTCATTACAGCCTCAGAATACAACAAAGTTCACCAAATGGACAAGCTGCACGGGCTTACCATCTTGTCTTGAAAAGTCACCACCCTGCAAAAATAGAATCATCCATTAGAATCCTTATTAAAAATAGATAAGAAACCACAAACTGAGGTATGTTAGGGTGAAGCACAGTAAAAATTTCAAGGATGTACAACACATCAAATACAACCTTAAATAAAGAAAAGCAGTCGTGACCATCAGCCCTGTATCCTACAGCATAGAAAAAGGGAAACTGACTAAAAGAAGAAGGCTAACGCATCTAACAGTTGCTGCTTAAAATTTTATGCATAGACTGTAGATGTGACCATTCCTTCAGCTACTGCAACGTACAAAAGGGAGGGCAGTAATAACATACCTGTGCCATGAACCCTTTGATTATGCGATGGAAAATTGATCCCTTATAATGCAGGGGCTTCCCAGTTGTACGTCCAGTCCCCATCTCACCTGGAACAGCACAACTGTAAATAAACCAAGTTGTAACTATATCACAGGAACACCAAGTTAGCATATGCCATGCCCGGACAACAGTTATGAAGGAAAAAATAACATTAATGTAGAGTATGTTTTGTGACACAAGACAATCTGATGATGTTCCTGTAATTGTACCACCAGAAACAGTAGTTCCACTTTCACCATAACAATCAAGGAAAATTGACAAATGGAAGTAACCAAATTTTGACTAACCATGAACATAAATAGCTAACAGTCTCATTCAAGGACCTTTTCCGACAAATATTCTGGTTATTAAATGCATGTTCATAGTGTAAATATTGCATATAACATCATGTTAAAAATTGCAGTAAATTTATTCTGTCCTTTAGCAACACAATTTCCCAAGAGTATAGAATCAAATTATGCTTATCTATAGATAATATGTGTATACACTCATAGGAGATATTTCAAATTAGTATACACGTAACATTAAAAAAAGTATAGAACCCAAATGTAAACGTAAATCAATTCTCATTTAGTGACCCCAAAGCGAGCAGATTCACAGTGGTTGAAATGAAGTTTTATGTCATGTATGATAAATACTTTACTCAATTTTGGAGAATCTGTAGTTCTATTAACATGGTTTCCAGAATCTCTGAATTATATTAGATGGTCTTGCAAACTAAATACTCCATAAACAAAACCTAATTTCTGACAAACAGAAAATAAACACTTCCATAGAAAACGAAATCTTACTACAAAAATCAATAATTGGTACAAATCTAGATTGATGACCTTACATTTGATGGCCCTTGATACAACAAACAGTTTTGGGGGGAAAAATACATGTTGCACACAAAAAAAAAAAACACACAAGCACATATACAACTTGAATAAGGCTTGAACGTCTGATTTGCCTTTTTAATGTAATTCAGATTCTCTATTCTTTACTTGTTTGCATTGCTAAAATCCTTACACGCCCAGTCTACGACTCCTCGCAGTTGCCCATCAAAATAATTAAAAAAATTGAGAAACATATGTACATTTTTCATTACATCAATCCTCTACATTCACAGTAAACTTGATCTTAGATGAATATTAATGATCACATCTAAATAGTCGCCATCTAGTTGCACATCATCCAACCACTATTCTATCATATTCCCCCATTTTCATAATAAAATAGGGCCCAGACATGACACACGCATCAACCAACTATAAGAAGTCTATTATTTTTCACAAATTAAACATGTTTACCTTCCCACTAGCATGTTATAATTTCATGCAACATGTAGAAACAACTATCAAAGTTTAGACATTTCACCAACTATAGAGTTTGATTAGATGCTTATGCGGAAAAAACTTAGAAATGTTGCCCAGCTATACAATCCTGTCAGCGGCAGTTGTCACCAAAATATATGGTTGTTCAGTACAACAATTTTCCAACTACAGGGTCCAGTTAGCAACTATCTTCAAAGTCTAGTAGTAATCTACTGAATGTTCAGAATACCAACTTTGGATAACATCACATATCATCCCTCCATTGGCCAGATAGGCCTGCAAGGTAACATAACAAGCTGCTTTTTTTCATAGGTCAAATGATCTTTCTGTTAGTTAGCCAAATCACAGCACAAATATAAGGAGTGACAACAATATGGTGTCAACTTCAAGGGGATCAGACAGTGCAAGTAGAATAAAACACTAACACTAGGGATCACACACACACACCCAAAAGAATCCCAAAAGAATCTTTTTATTTTGTTTCTTTTTTCACTACTACTAGTAGAGAAAGTTCAAGCCAACAGTGTTCTAAAAACTGACTTGGGAGCTCGCCTGGACAAAAGCAGCACCAAGCCGCCTGATGTAGGGTTAAGCACCCAACACAGGCGTTTCCTTAAAAAAAAAAAGGTAACAAAGAAAGAGAGAGACTAAACTGAGCTCCATGTTGCATCCGTCTCCCACAACTGCCGGCGTCCTCTGACTTAGAGCTCCAATCGCCCTCCACCACCTCGCAAGATTGCTGCCCTGTGCCTCAAAAGTCGAGAAGGGATGGGTTAGAGCATCAACCCTCAACCCCATCAATACGATGCAAGTCAGGTTTGAATGCACTACATATAGCTTAAACCTGGGCTTGAACCCGCCACTTTGTATTAAAGGGATTAAGGTGTGATGCCAAGCCCATCCGCTCTCTTCTCTCTCATCTTTAAGGTAACATAGAGGCAGTAGTGGCATTGCCAGGCAATGTAGGGCAACCATAGCTTGATGTTGGAGGCCGCATATAGCTGTGGGAGGTGGCAACAAAGTCTCCAACTATAGGTATATTTGACATTAATAATTTTTTAGATTTATTTTGAAGGAAAAAATACCTCCACCTAGGCGGTTAGGTGCTCGGCAGCAGAGTTGCTACCCCGCGCTGCCTACCGCTTTTCTTCAATAGTGCAAGAGAGAAGCTAAATTAGAAAATCTTGTGCAAGTCCTTTTTAATTTAATTATCCTTTAGTATACCATTTCCAATGGATAAAAGAGGGGAAAACACCTAAATGGCTAAATCACAAATATAATAAGTTGTTGTAGCCGCTGCACCGTTTTATTTTTCAGCCGTGATCGTTTGCATACATGTGATCCATGTGGACGTGTTCTAGGCATGCATCATAAAGGATTCCATTAACATTCAGAACATACATAAACATCAGCATGTAAATTCAGTTATTCAATGTTATTATTTTTACCTCATTTAACAATTATTATAGTGATAAAACTAGATGCCATGGGAGAGCATTCTATAGCCTCTAATATATTTCAATTGGGAACCACTCCATACTTCTATGCGTTATGTTATGGTCCTTCTGTTTTCGAAAGACTTTTATATTCAGATAGTCATAATATTGGCAAAATTTTACAATTGAGAATTTACTTTTAAGGTGTTCTTTCGATATATTGAAGACCAATGGAACATCAATCCAAGGATATCACTCATGGGTAAAGCTAAAATTAAGGGGTAACTGCAATAGAGTAGACAAGTATAACAGTTACCTGTACATAATGCCCGGAAATTTTCAGCAGTCTTGGGAACAACATCAGCAAAAAGCTGCAAGGCAAAAGATGAAGTTAACTTGAATATATTTGAAGGGACAAACTAACAGAAGTTTGGACATGTTAAAGCATGGAAATATAAGTTCTTTGGAAGCAAAAGCATATCCCAGTGAATCTCCAAGATAGGTGCATTCAAAATAAGAAAGGTTGAAAGTACCTCAAAGGCCATCCTTCCTGGAGAATGGCCATCAATGGATACATCTAAGAAGACAAGTGGGTTCTTGGTTTTGGCCATTTTCACTGCCTCAATCTCGTGAGAAATTAAGCATCAGTAACTTTAACCTGAAAGATTGTGGAAAAAACTTATTTCATTACAATATAACTGCAATTGCAAAAAGAAGTAAAATAAATCATGCATTTTAAATATTTTAGAATGAAGAAGTAAAGAATTCCAATCTCCACTTCATTTGCATGCAATTATATGTGCTCCAGGCACACTCATTCCATCGCTCTTTTACTCTCTTCACAGCCATACACTAGGGTTACGCTTAGGTTTTGGGTTCTTTCTCCGGTTCCAAAAGTAATCGTACCAAACTTTACAGATTGACAAATAATTGAATTGATCAAAATAGGCTCCAGAAAGGAACTACCTATAATCACTGCTCAGAAAGTTGTATTCTCTCTAGAACTTCTCAAAAATTATAAATTTGCAATGATTTTCTGCTTAAATTCAGTGTACGATATCCTCATCCAATGAACAAATTCACAAACTTAACTCACAGTCACAGAACAGCTTCACAACATCGAAACCTTAAACCCTAGTTAATTCCAAAAACCCTCATCGGTCAGCAGCCGAAACAAATAAAGTTGCCACTCTAAACATCGAGAGAAGAAGAAATCCTGGAACGAGCGGATCCGAGCGTACAAAAATTTAACACTAAATAATAATAATAATAAATTAAACTCTCCGAAAAGACTCCACGTGAACAAAATTCAGAAGATCATCAATTATAACCTCGAAGATAAAATTATAGAAAATCGATGGAAAACGAAACCCTAATTTTTACCTCAAGGAGCAGAGAGCACCACCGCCACAGAAACGAGAGATGATGAGGGAGCTCGCAGAAAAACCTAAGCTCTGCGGGTGCTTCAGGCCCTGGACTTTATTGGGTTCCGGATGTTTTGCATAAAACCCCTGCATAATTCGGTTATTTACTGAAATAGACCCGGGGCTGTGAAATGGACGGAAGCGACCGTGCGAGTGGCACGTGGGACGAGCCTTTCGAATTTCTTTGGGAAGGGGGTTTTTCACACTTGCCTGCGGGCTGCTACTGGGCCGAAGAGATTCATGTGCGCTCGAGGCCAGGTGTGTGTTCCCCTTGTTTGTGGGGAGAAATGCTAACTCGGCTAATGATGGTTCTATAGACCCTGGGCTTCTGTTGAGTATTGACTCATATAATGGGGACTAACTTTAAGTCTAGGGCCCAACGCAGTGGCATCACCCCTCCTTTGTGTGCCGGAGGTTTCGCTTTTCACTCTGACTCAATCGGGTAATATTGCAGGTAAGTATTCTAGCACGGAAAAAAAAACTTGAAATCTAAGAGCAATCGGTTACTATGTCAATCTTAACACAAATTAAAGTCGGACCAAAAGCCTGATTTTTCTTTCAATCAGGATATCAAGGCGCGAGTGACCTCCAAGTGCAAAACAATGATCTTATGTCCTCTTTTTTTTTTTTTTTTTTTTTGGTGAAAGCTATCAGGTTGGGGATATACCTAATTCTAGACTATACACCCGTGAGCTAAGCTAGGGATAGTGGTATAATCAAGTCAATCTGAATCAAGTCCACTTAGGGCATGTTTGGCGACAAAAGCCAAATAAAAAAAATCTGGCAAAATCAGAAATTCTGAAGAAAAATCAGCCCACTGACATTGTCAGTTCTTTGGGCGTTTTCCTCTCTAAATTAGAAAAAAACTGAAGTAGCCAAGAGACAAAAAAATTTCCCCCATTTTCTGCAAGTCAAACAAGCCAGTATGGAAAAACTGCATGGGCTCTACAAATTCAGAGCAAATGGGTACTTTCCAACTCATTTTTTCTGAAACAAACAAGCCTTTAATAAAACTAAATTGCTCTTGATTGAATGTCAGCCTACCTTAGACCCTAAACCAATTAGTATTTTTCACAATAGAACACGCATCAGGTTAGTCTTATGTTCGCAAAGAAGGAACCTACCTAAACCCGCCTCCATGACGAAAAGCACACTCTATTTATGCCCTTGTAAGAGAAATTTCATGGAGACATAGAATTACATTTAAGAAAGTATTTTTCAAAAGGGAAAAAAATGAAAGGGTTGCTCAATATATAATGTAATTAATATAAGGGTTGATTTCACTCAACTTTTATGAGTCTCACAAGTTCTTAGATAACCCTCTCAAATTATTTATTTATTTTTCACATCCCGAGTCTTCATACTTGAATTCTCACTCCCATTCTCTCTCATGAAAGAGCAAGTATTAGTGATGGAGACATCAAGGTCATGTAAGAGTTTGAATCGAGTTTGTATTATTTTTTTTGGGTCTAGTAAGTATTTATTGAGTCTAGTCTTATTTATTCTCATTTAGTATTATTCTCTTTTATGTTTTAATCTTATTATTTTAGTCGCGTATCGATTGTGGAGATAAATCGTTAACCTTTGTAAGCTTATAAATAAGCATGGGTGTTGAGAAATAAAGCAATGAAGATAATTTGAAGGAAAAAAATTGAGTTTCCTGAGAGAAGATTTTCTCTTGTATTTAGATGTTTAAAACCTTAAAATAAAAATTATCTTTTTAAGTGTGTGAAACCCTAAAAGAAATCCTCTTAATCTTAGGTCACTTCAAGAAATTTGATCATTAGTGGCAAAATTATTCTCTGTAGAATAGTCAAAAAGTCTCGTTAATTGTAATTTACGACGAAAAAGATATTATCGACTGGTCATTGTAAAAAGACCGTCGTAGATAGTCTTACGACTAAAATGTTAATTAGTTGTTGATAATATCGTTATTAACGACAATAATTCTTGTCATAGATAGAAAATAATTCGTCATTAATGACTACAATATACGACCATATTAGTCGTCAAAATGTTCATGTATGACTAAATTTTTTCGTCATTAATAGAACAAATTTTGTATAAAATTTAAAAATTAATATTTGAAACTGTTCTTACATCGACTAGTTTATTTGTTGTCAATGCATTGGTTTTGCCACTATCTTTATATATATTTTTAAAATAATATTTTATAAAAATGTAATAGTCATTCATGTCAATTAAATAAATAATTCGATATACACAAAATTCCATTAAACGAAGATAATAAACTTGTCATACATCTATGATGTTATAAACATATGAATTGTAACCTTAAACCAAATAACTCATCGTGTGTCATAAATCCATATGTCTACATTTGATATCACAAACGACAACTAAGTAGATAACAAAGTTGATTGCCATGGGAAGTCACAAAACAAAGATAATTAAACATAGAACATAACTTGGTCATAAACTCATATGTCTAGACTAAGCTTGTGCAGAACTAGAAGAACCCTGATTGTCATTTGGCTTATTTGAAGGAAAGTTTGAAAAATTGCTCATGATGAAGTTTGTGAGCATGCCAACTTTACTTTTCAAATGTTCAACCTCCTTCTCCAACTGAAATTGATTCTCTAAATTAATTGAAGTGTTGTCTAATGATCTTTGCTTCTTATATTGTCCTCGAAATAGCCAACCTACTCCCTTGATATATCCGGATTGTGTACCAAGCACATGTCCAACAATTTGGTTCTCAGTCAATGAAACTAATTATCTTCTTGCTCAATAGAATTTAGAGGAAGCTGAGAGTTACACATCTTCATCATATCATTCTAAATTAAAAAAAAAAACTTAATTTGGTTTGTTAATTTGATATAATTATTATTGAAAAACATCATCATCCATAATTATATAAGATAACTTACATAACATTTTTCAGCGTTTTCATTCGTCCAACCTTTTTCTTTTTCTGATGTGCAATGCATGTTACGGAAATGCTCAATTAGACTAGGCAACTACATAGTGACTGAATTTCTCTGCAAAAGAAAAACATAGAAAGAACCAGAAATACATATTATAAAGGCTTTGTAGTTCAAAATATCTTGTAAATAATGAGTTGTGTACATTAAATAAAATCACATTAACTATTAGACCTGAAATATCAAATGATATCATGAACACCACAATGTCAAAAATGTTGCACAGGGTGCATCCATTAGCATACATTATAACTGAAATGCTAATAAATCCTACCATTCTCTGACATAAAAGCTATGTTGCTCAAAATGGAACCAGAAACACATATCATAAAAGCTATGTAGTTCAAAATATCCTTGTAAATAATGAGTTGTGTCCATTAAATAAGATCAAATTAACTATTAGACCTGGAATATCAAATTACTATAATGAACACTGCAATATCTAAAAAGTTGCATAGAATGCATTCATTGGCTCATCACACCTTGTTCAATAGTCTGAACATAGTTACTTGATATCTCAAACTCAAAAAAAAATGAAGTTAATCTAGAGCTAATTACCCCTAAAGTTCCAGCTACTTTACAAAATAAAGTTCCAGCAACTTTACAGAGTTAAGGTCTGTCTGGCTTTAATTTTTTCCCACACACTTCAAAACTTGATAAATTTGCATCCATCTGGAACCAGAAATACATATCATAAAAGCTTTGTAGTTCCAGCTACTTTACAAAAAAAAAAAAGGCTAAATTAACTCCAAAAAAAATAATGACACTATCTCAAACTCCAAAAAATTAAAGCTAAATTAGAGTTAATTACACCTAAAGTTTCAGCTACTTTACAAAATAAAGTTTCAGCTACTTTACAGAGTTAAGGTCTGCTTGGCTTTAATTTTTTTTTCCCATGCACTTTAAAACATGATAAATTTGCATCCATCAAGAGAGATATAAACCAGAATTTCAAAAATTCTTAATAATGTTGCTTATTAATTATAAACTAGTTTGTTACCTTTGCATAAACTAGTTTGTTATTCTTATTTATCCTACTCTTTTCCTGCCACCAAAAGAAATTACAGAAGAAAAACAATATTGAATTTTGTAAAGATGAAAGTGAAGTAAAAATATATTAAATTTTTATACCTTAATGCTCCTTAGTACTCCAGTAATCACAAAGCCACTCCCATACATTTTGTTCTTCGATGTCACTATGCCTTTTAGCCTTCAAAGCAGTTGGATTTTCTTCCCCACTGTTCTTGACAAAATATCAATGAAATCTACAACGAAAATCCTTCCACAGCTTGTTGACCATCTGATCAATTGTGTCCACAAACTCTGGACTCTTGATCTCATCAAAATTAAATTTTTATTAAAATGAAGATTAAAGGTATTAGAAATATGGAAAAACATATATCAATATAAGGAATTAAAAAAATGACATTTTAGAATTCACCTTCATCTTCATGACCATTTCTTTTTCTTATGTCTTCAACCTCCTTCCACTTCTTGATTTTCTTAATATGCATTACATCAAGATTATGCCTAATAGCTCAAGCTCAAAAAATATGCTTTTTTTCGTCCAATTCAACTCTACCGGTTCACGTTTCCGTTTCTATCCACCGTAATTTTTGTGTTTTCCTTTCAATTGACTTAAAATTTCCTCACCTATCTGTTGGAAAGAGAGAGGGTATTGCTGAGGAAGTTGACAAGGATCGTCGAGGGGTCGTCGAGTGATCGCCAAGGAGGTCAACGACAAAAGAACGAAGAAGAAGAAACAGCAGCAGAAAGCAGCAGCAGCAGCAGGAAACAGGTTGGTCGGTCGACCGGCCCGGTCGACCGGCCCGGTCGACCGCCCGCAGGTATCAGAAGGTCGGTCGACCGGTCCGATCGACCACGTGCACAACGTGCACGAGTTGGAGCTCGGTCGACCGCCCAGTCGACCGACTGAAGTGACCCAACTCTCTGTTGGGCACCCGGTCGACCGGTGGAAGGGGTCGGTCGACCGCCCGGTCGACCGACAAGCGGGGGGCGGGCTGCGTTTTCTGTTTTGGAAACCGATTGGTATAAATATGGGTTTTTGCCTAGGGTTTCAATGAGGAATCCGTGAGGCTGCTGAAGGCTGGGTTTGCTGGAGCTCTCTTGCATTCAAAGAGGCTGCTAGCAATTGTAATCATCTTCCTGGTAATTAATCTCTCTTCTGGATTGCCCCGAGGACGTAGGCATTGAGGCCGAACCTCGTTAAATTGTTTGTTTGCGTGTGTGCTTTCTCTGGTAATTGTTTTGTGCTGTTTGGGATTGTTCTTCATGCGTGAGAGATTCAGAGGATCCTCTATAGGGTTGTTGTCGCTCGGCACAACAAGTGGTATCAGAGCTTCCAGGTTTCGCTTGGGATTTCTAGAGATTCGGATGGCTCGAGATCTGATTCGGCGGAGATCGTGTGTCGATCTCAGATCAGAGGTATTGGTGTTCGTGGGATCGTGTGTCGATCTCAGGAGGACGCAATGAGGGCTCGTGGAATCCGTGTTGGAGTAGATCCGTTGGTTGTTCTTCCGCATAGATAGAGGATCAAGAAATCTTAATGGCAGAAGAAACTACTTCAGTTAAGACCATGAATCCTCATCCGAGGATTGATGTCGTTAAGTTTAATGGCACAAATAACTTCAGAATGTGGAGATGTGAGGTTATGGATGCCCTGAATGCATCGAACCTCGAGGATACTCTCCTTCTGGAGAAGAAGAGAAGCAAGACCACTGATGAAGAGTGGGCAAAGATGAACAGGTCGGCGTGTGGGTTGATACGTTCATGTTTGTCGTAAGACATAAAATACCTTGCACAACATGAGACGTCGGCGAAGCATATGTGGGAAACCCTTGAGAAGAAATACTTGACGAAGAGTGTTGAGTCAAGGTTGCAGCTTAAGAGTAAGCTGTACGGATTTCAGATGAAGAAGGGGAGCACAGTGAATGAGCACATCAACCGATACACGAAGCTTCTTACAGACTTGGTGAACGTGGATGTCATTGTAGAAGAGGAGGACAAGGCGATCATCTTCCTGAACTCACTCCCAGAGGAGGAGTATGAGACATTCACACTGACCTTCATCAATGGAAGGCAGACCTTAGATTACAATGAGGTGTCGTCTGCACTGACAAGTTATGAGACGAGGAAGAAGGAGAGACATCCTTCTAAGTCAAGCTCATCGGCGGAGGCACTGGAAGTAAGAGGCAGAGGTTCATCGAGGAAGGGCAAGGAGGTTAGAGGAAGATCAAAATCCAGGCCGGGTTTCAAAAATCTGAAGAGGAATCAGTGTGCCTTGTGCAAGGAACTAGGACACTGGAAAGCAAAATGCCCGAAGGCCAAAGGTAAGAAGGTGGAGTCAAAGACCGAGGCAAATCTCGCACAGGCGGATGGATCGGATGATGACTCATCGGTGTTCTCTCTCTCTCGGTTACTACCCCTACTGTTTGTAACTCAGATAGTGCTGAGTGGATCTTGGATAGCGGAGCCACCTATCATGTTGCCCGAACAGGGCCTGATTTTCTAGCTTTGAGAAGCTGGATGGATGTTACACGGTCATAGGGGATGACCATCCGTGTAATATAGAAGGGATAGGTACAGTCTGCATCAAGATGGATGATGGGATAGTTCGAGAGTTGAAGGAGGTGAGGTATGTACCTCAGCTCAAAAGAAATCTTATCTCAGTTGGCACTTTGGAAGCATCGGGCATGGTGATATCTGTTCGAGATGGCGATCTCAGGATGATCAAGGGCTCGATGGTGATGATGAAAGGAGTCCGCCGAGACAATCTCTACTACCTAAGGGTAGTACGATTACAGATCAGGTGGAGACTTCGAGTTCCTCAGATGATGGTGGCCCGGAGGTCTGGCAGGGAAAGGTCGGACAGGAAGAAGAAAAATCTTTGCGAGCTCCTGCAAAGATGGAATCGCTGGAAGGTGCTGCTACCTGCAAGTTAGAAGGTGGACACAGCGTTCTGGACAAGAAGAAGGTGAGATTCAGCACCAGTACTCACCACAATGGAGGTCTTCTTGATTGTGTTCACGTGAGCATATGGGGACCTGCTAAGACGGCATCGCTTGGAGGTCACAGGTACTTTGTCTCTTTTGTTGATGGTTCATCTAGGCAGGTTTGGGTATATCCAATGAGACAAAGGGGTGAAGCCCTAGATGTGTTGGTGAAGTGGAGAGGAAGAATGGAGAGGCAGATAGGTAGGAAGATAAAGGAGCTTCAAATTGGTAATGTTGGAAAGGACATGTACCAGTTCCTACGATTTGGCCAGAACACAGGTATTGCTACTCACTTCACAACAGGTACAGATGGGTTGGCTAAAGATGTAGTCCGTTCCTTGCTGGAGGAGGTTCGGAAGTTATTGTCTAATGCAGGATTAGACAGGTCGTTTTGGGCTGAGGCGACAGAGTATGCTAGTCATCTCATGAATAGATCGACTGTGATAGGAGGAAAAGCTCCATTGGATATTTGGTTTGGGGAAGCTGCTCAAGATCATTGTTTGCTGCGGGAGTTTGGAAGTCCAGCCTACTTCAGTGCCAAGAATGGCAAGGTGAATCCGTGAGCAAAGAGGTTTGTCTATTTGGGCGTCAAGAGGAACAGCTACAGGTTGTGGAACCCCGAAGACAAGAAGATCGTGATGAGCAGGCATGTCACATTTGGAGAGACTTCAGTGTTGAAGTCCACCGTCTCTCAGCAGGTGGAGAGGACGGAGACCAAGGAAGGATCGCAGCGGGTGGAGGTTGATGCTACTCCATCATCTCCAGTTGGTTCGGCATTAGAGGAGACTTCACCGGATGTGATACCGGGTGGAGATCATGATACCAAGGTTGATGCTAAACAGGTTGAAGACATTGTTGAGGATGTTGAGTTATTTGCAGCTATTGGAACAAAGGTGAAACCACGCTTGTGGGGAAGGAAGCATGAATCTCAAGCTTGTGATCGTGACAAGCTGAAGTTGAAGGCCGTTGTTCTCCAAGATGGTCGGGAAGAGGTTCATATGACTCGGTCAGATAGGTTCGCTGCTGCAAATACAGGTACCATTGCTTGAGCTTGACGAAGCTCATCTTTATATGAACTACGGTTGGCTTGATCTTTTGGGCAAAGGTACGTAGACAGCCGTAAAGGCGCAGCCAGTTGGTGATGCAACCCGTATGAAGCTATTTGGGTTCTCGAGAAGTTGTTTGGAACTTCACATAGAGGTGGAGAGGCTTCACGTAGAGGTGAAGTGTTGTGGCCAGTTGGACCTCACGTAGAGGTGAGGTGTTGTGATCTCGATGAACAGGTTGATATTCCGGTGAGAAGATGTTGAGCTTACATAAGGAGTGGTGTGCATCCAGTTGAAGCCGATGATGTTTGGTGTGCTCTACATAGACTTGGTGGACCGTCAGTGGAAGACAGGAAGACTAGATAGAGCTAGTCAGTTGGAGAGTCAGTGTTGGCTCGTGAGGAAGTCTTCGTGAGGTCGTGAACTTGCGGAGTAGAAGCCACAGTTTGGTGATCGGCATGTATGAAAATTCTCCTAAGGTGAAGTGCAAGGAAGACATGTACGATGTTTTCCAGTGGACAGCTGAGCTAAAGACTCTAAGCCGAGATCGTGTGTCCGATTTCGCCGAGATCGTGTGTCGATTTCGTCTGGTCGCGCAAGCCGAGATCGTGTGTCAATTTCGCCGAGATCGTGTGTCGATTTCGCCAGGTGATAGACTGGGGTAAGTTGGAGATCGGCTCAGATTTCGAAAATCTTCGCCGAGGTGGAGAATTGTTGGAAAGAGAGAGGGTATTGTTGAGGAAGTTGACAAGGATCGTCGAGGGGTCGTCGAGTGATCGCCAAGGAGGTCGACGACAAAAGGACGAAGGAAGAAACAGCAGCAGAAAGCAACAGCAGCAGCAGGAAACAGGTTGGCCGGTCGACCGGCCCGGTTGACCGCCCGCAGGTATCAGAAGGTCGGTCGACCGGTCCGGTCGACCGACGTGCACAACGTGCACGAGTTGGAGCTCGGTCGACCGCCCGGTCGACCGACTGAAGTGACCCAACTCTCTGTTGGGCACCCGGTCGACCGCCCGATCGACCGGTGGAAGGGGTCGGTCGACCGCCCGGTCGACCGACAAGCGGGGCGGGCTGCGTTTTCTGTTTTGAAAACCGGTTGGTATAAATATGGGTTTTTGCCTAGGGTTTCAATGAGGAATCCGTGAGGCTGCTGAAGGCTGGGTTTGCTGGAGCTCTCTTGCATTCAAAGAGGCTGCTAGAAATTGTAATCATCTTCCTGGTAATTAATCTCTCTTCTGGATTGCCCCGAGGACGTAGGCATTGAGGCCGAACCTCGTTAAATTGTTTGTTTGCGTGTGTGCTTTCTCTGGTAATTGTTTTGTACTGTTTGAGATTGTTCTTCGTGCGTGAGAGATTCAGGGGATCCTCTATAGGATTGTTGTCGCTCGGCACAACACTATCAATATCCTTGGCGTCTCTTTTTGTTCATATCTACCATTAAATTGTTTGCTCTTTCGCATACGATGATAGCAGGTAGAAAACGATGATGTCCCATGTAACATCCTTTACTTCTTTTCCCCATTGAAGGTGTATCTTTATTACATGTCGGACACACCTTATACCCCCTAGTAGACCAACCTGACAAACTCCTATATGCAGCAGATTCTGTTATTGATTTATTTACATTATCATTGTCTTCATAATTTCTGCTTCAGATACAAAATTGGTACCTTGTCAACTCCAAAGCTGAGAGAAAATGTCATGCAGTGGCTTGGGGTAACTATTCCTTTAAATTTACCTGTAGTGTTCTTAGTTTTCTCAAACAAGTATGCAGTGGAAAGCTATAATTCAACAGTTGTGTTTTTTTACTAGATTCACACATGTTTGATTTGTTAGGGGGAAGAACATCAGTTGTAGAACTAATGGAAGAAATGAAATACATGTAGAGATTTAGATTGATGTACAGAGAGCTAGAAACTTTAAAAGATGTAATAATCTGCACAAAAGGAACTCTTCTTATGTTAGAAAGTGACATATTTCGTACGGTTTGTAACTTTTTTGTATTATTTTTACTAATATAAAAACAGTTTTGAGCTCTAATTAAAGTGATAAATAATAAATTTAACTTATTGGAGGTCACAAGTTCAAGACTTCGTGTGGGTACAATATTATCTTTTACTCTTTTTTTTACACTTACGCTCACACTGAAATTCTTATTACATTTATATTCACACTGTAAAGACATTTGTGTTAGTCACTGCTCAGTGATCAGGGCGTTAGCTAGCATGGGTAATTTGATTTTTAGGTCTATGAAAGATATGAATTCAGTAAAGAAACTCTTCCATTATTCAAAACTTACGTAGAACTCCATGTAAAATGTGGATAATATCATAAAGAGTTCTATTGGTTCTAGATGACTTCTTGTAGGAAAAGTTCAAATGTAATTAAGAAAGTTCTATGAAACACCATTTGTTTCTGCTAGTAAATGACAAATGACCGATTTTGCATCTTTGTAACACTATGATAAAGTGGAGTGTTAAATTATATTACACTTGAAAAAATATGTTTCTTGAGATGTTTATTGAACTACAAAGTTAACGATGACGACTTTGTCAGAAATGAAGTTTTACATTTTAGACCCAATGGAAGAAAATAATGTATATTCATCAACAGCAGTTCATCATGCATGTAAAGTTTCTTATGATGACTATTAGTATTAAGTATTAACTATAGGAAAATAAGCCTAATGAACGACACTGTAGAAACCTCAGGAAGTTGGCTCTGCTAAAGTCTCCCAGTGACAATTATCAGAAGTTGAACATTCAAAGCTCAGAACAATTTAAATGCAAAAATAAATTGAAAACGGAATTATCATGTTAACATCATGGCTCAAAATCTCATAATCGGAATCGAAATCGGCCGATGGTTGTAGGTATTATGATCGGCAGATTTAGCAAGACACCACTGAATTTGTTGTAATTAGACATAGTTGTGTTGAAATTGTCTGGAATCAGAATGGAATCGGTCGATATCGGCTCCGGCAGATTCAACCTTGATAGTTGTTTGGACAGATTCCGGCCGATTCTGATTAATACCACATATTCTATGTCAACGTCAGCCGGTTCCAATACGAATCGGCCGATTCTTCAAATCCATGGTAAAGATTTGTTCTGTCATAATGTTCTACCAAAATATTCTACTTGGTTTTGTTCGTGACAGATACAAATCCCTGGAAGCATACAATTTATTTCACTGTAAAATCCAACTTCAAGCTGCAGCATTCAATCACTGGATCTTAAGACAAATTCTACATTGTAGATTATCCAGATGGAAGATGCTTAATCTTGGTAACGCAGACCATAACCCTGACAGTGTTGCTTACAAAGTCCCCAGCCATTCCTTTTCAACATGACTTATTTTTATTCATTTTGACTGGAACTCCCGCTCTTTACTCATTTTGAGTATTCTCACTGGTTTATGTGAACAGAAAACCTTCGGTACATCTACACAAGGGATCACTTGTTCAGATATACTCGCAGTATTGAGAGGAAAAGGCTTTTTCTCCCAACAGAAATGAAAGCATATCTACATCCCACATACCTATACGGTACATTTTTTTACTATTTTCTGATTCCTTGTAGAGTCAGGCCCTTGTGAGATTTGCGTAATAATTTATCGCATTAGTGCAAGGTAATTTTGTTTGCGGTTTGTACAGTCACAACTGCAATACCTTAAAGCCAAAGGACCATATGAAAAAGAAAAAGGGAGAGGGAGAGGGAGGGAGGGAGGAAGATAGGGGTGTGAAACGGGCCGGGCCACCAACCCGCAGGGACCCGGCCCGTTCTTTTCTACAGGGTGTTCCCTGGTGGGATCGTATCCGACGGTATGGGCGGGTCATGCTGCATCCGGGCCCGAGTTGAACCCGTGTCGCGCTAGGGTCTATTCCGGGCCTAGGTCGAACCCAGATCAGGTCGGGCCAGCTCGCCCCCAACAACTATTTTTTAGTTGTTGTGGTCTCGGGGTGGGATATTGCAATTTTTTTTTTTTGTAAAATATCCCCCAATGGCTTATAAAGGGGAAATTTAGTCGTTGGAGGTATTTGTACATTTTTTTTTACAAATAGCCCCCTAACAGATACATTGAGTCAAATATTGAAATTTTTGTAAAAAAATTACATTTTAACACCTTCTCCCCCCTATCAATTTATTCAATTATTTAATTAAAATTTACATTTGTATTTCACAACTTCTAACAATTTTGGCCAATTGTGTGGATTTTTTTATTTTTAACATTTTTAAATTATACTTAAAAATCATTTTTTTTGGTTCAATAATCCTTTTAAAATTGCAGGGCCAGCCCGGGTCTGACCCGACCCAGACCGGGCGGGTCACCGAGCCGGGACTGAGTCCCGCAAAGGGGGAACGGGCTCGGCCTGGCCCCGGCCCGTTAAATGGCGATGAGTCTGGCATTAGCCCGGTGATTTCGGGACCGGGCCGGGTCAAACTCGGCCTGCTTCGCCCCCCTGGAGGAAGAGAGGGATCAATGAACTAGGCTTGTCAATGGGTCGGGTTCAGACCCAGACCTGACCCAATTAAGCGAGTATGGAAAGGGCTACTCTGGATCCATACCCGTTTACCCATATACCCGATTATTAAATGGGATGGGTCTGATTTTACTTGAGCCAGACCCGATTACCCATTTACCCATTTCAAAACATAAATATAAATAATACTAATAGAATTAAAACCCTCTCAAGACTCTATCAGTAAATGATCCCTTTGTGCTTAGTGGGTAATCCTATTGTTATGTTTTCTTAAATAAATTTGGGGGCCTTACTTTAAATTTTTTTCTTTATTGGAGTCTTTCATCAAAAAATTTCCCTCCACCTCTTGCACCTGGTTGCATTTCATCCTTTATTGATATTAAAACATGCTTTCTTTCTCTTTACAAAATTTTTTTCCCTCTCTTCATGTGTTTTTATTACTGTATTTGTTTATGTATCTTTTTTTTTTTGTTATGAGTCGGGTAAACGGGTCTGGACCCGCGGGTACAACGAGTCCGGGTATGGAAACCCACCTTCTGGACCCACAGGTAAACGGGACGGATATGGTACCCTCTTGGGTAAACGGGTCTAGATCTGATACCACATGTACCGCCCCGAACCCCACTCATTGACAAGCATACAATGAACCATTGACCTCAAGAGTAAAAACGACACCTCGCAGCTATCAGATGTATGATCCAGTCATGTATAAGTTCAAGTGTCCTAAATTTTCTCCCACGCAAGACCATGGGTATACATCCATTATCTCATTCATCCATTTGTAATCTATTAGCAAGCATATTAGCCGTTTGCTTATCTATTAGTCCAGAAGAGGTTGCACTCCTCAACTAACTAGTGTGTGATACCCGTAATTCTTCCTTTAAATGCAAGCATTACTTTATTGGGTAATATTTAAACAACTTTGCGACCCATTAGTAGGATAGTTGTTAACAAGCCACTTTCAAAATTGGCACAATTTAAGGGGGAGATGATTTGTGTCCACAAACAATTCTATTGTACGAGCTTACAAATTTATACTCTTACGTTTTGTAATTGTATTGGTTCAATTAAATACATTGTTTCTCTATCATCAGGGGTTCAAAATTATGGCAGTCATCTGCAAGTTTGTGTAGTAATTTAATCTCTTTGCTCTTGTGACGTATCAGTGGCGATGGAACCAGACATCTATTTATGTGTAGTACTTTGCCGTCATCACTGTAATGGAGCTACAAAGATTCGAGAACATTTATGCGCAAGTGGTAGTTTGGTCTGTCTGGCATGAACACAATTCATGTAATGTGAAAATGTAAGTGAAAAAGTATATTGTATTTTTCTGTGTTTGGTTAGTAATGTGAAAAGGGAAGTAAGAAAGTTGATCACAAAGTTGATTATAGAATAATATTAAATTAAATATTAATTCTAGAATAATGTTTTTGAAAAGTAATTGGACTGCAAGTGAGATTTACATGACATCAAAATTTAATGCATTAAATTACAACTTATTACAAGTAAGATTTACATTACCACAAAATTAACTGTAGGACCATGAAAGTGTAAATGGTAGTATAAAAGGGATGTGTAAAAGGGAAAAGGAAAAAAAGTTGGGAAAAATAAAAAAAAAGTTTTCTCATTTTCAATTTTCGATTCAAAATATACAAGAAAAATGAGAAATGAGTTTTGTCATTTTTCATTTTTCTCCCACTTCTATGAATCCAAACCGCAAGATAGAGAAGTCTTTTTGCAATTAAGCTATGTGCACTGTAGAAATTGTGCACTTGAAGCTCCACAAGTAAAACTCTTATAGAATGTGGGAATATTATCTATATGTTTGGATGGAAGATGCCTACGTATGGTTATTCTTGTGGTTCCCCGCCAATTGACCTAGATCAGTTAGAACACAAGCTCCTCACGTATTAGGCAGTCATTATCCTCCCGACGTGGCCCCGGTCAGGCCATAGGTTTGCTTTTTGAATATCATCAGTGAATTTCGTCGGCGGCTAAGTTAATTAGCCATAAAAAAAAAAAATGGTTATTCTTGTGGAAACTTTCTTTGCATGACTGTTCCTTTCTGGGAAGAAAAGTTCCGTGACTTGGTGTTAGCTGGCAGATTTCATTTCATAGTTTAGTCAATCCGAGATATTGGGTTTTATAAATTGATAAATTGAGCCAGTCTTTCTTCTAGGCCTAGTTGTTTTACACAACTCAGATTCTTTGTCCGTTTTTGTTTAAATGCATATATAATAAAAGAAAGTTACTTTGCGGTAGAAAATTTAAGCTTTGTCCTGCACTGATTGATGATGACGATTTCTCTTCAACAGTCAGAGTCCTAAATAGTTCATATGAAATAGTTGGAGAATTTCCCGAGATATTGGAGGCTTGGGTTTCCCTAGGCCTAAAAGTCCCGAGATATTGGAGGCTTGGGTTTCCCTAGGCCTAAAAGTTCCGGTTGTGCTCTTGTTCACCCCTGATCTTAACCCATTCTATTCTCCTAGCTATTGGGTGTTGGACTACTATTTTCTTTGAGTTCAGATCTCACAATCTGACTTTTGCTATAGGAGTAGCATGTATTTTATTCTTTGGACAGTATTGTTGCTGCTAGTTCTTTCTTGGTCTTTTTTCTTGTTTTGGTGTTTTATTTTCCTCCGGTACCTGCGTGTGCATTTTGTCTCTTTTTGTGAAGGAATTGTACCTGTTTGTCGCTTGTGTGCGTTATGTTTGTTGGTTCATGATAGATCCGACAACTAATCAATGTCACCTATCTAATCGGTCAGGTCGGTGAATATTAGGTGGGAGGTTTTCGTTCAGTATAACGTTCCTTTTTTTACAGAACGACCTTTCAATTACCTTCCTTGGTTAAACACCAATTATACTAGTATTAGTCAGTCTCAATATACTGTAATATTTGTAAGCATAAATATTTCAGTATAATCACTGTATAAAGAACGTTAGTTCACTTATACAACAATTGAAGTGAGGTACGCATGTAGCGAATCTTCTTAAGACAATTACGTCCCTTGTTTCGGTGCTAACAGGTTACTCGACTGATCAATTTCAACAGAAGTTTTTAAAACTTCAAAAACAAGTTAAGAGGACAGAGCCTCTTCGTGTTCTCAATGGCGAAAGCCACTCAATTTATCAGAAATGGGAGATTCCTGCGAAGAAGAACCACCAATGGCGGCCGGCACAACGACGGCGCTGGAGGAGGAAGCGATAGTCTTGCTTTCAGAGCCATCCGATAGTTAAATCTTTGAAAAAAGATCAGAACTTTATGGGTTTTGAGAAAGCTTGGGAGCTTAGACACGGATCTGATCGAAGAGGATGAACAGTCAAAGTGAATTGATTATTGAAAGTCCCGAGTCTTTTATAGGCCTTTCAATGGTCCAGATACGCGGCGCATATCTTGAGCTTAATCCGAGCCAGACACGCGTCCCACTCGGCGCCTGCATCCGCGCTTGGAAACATCCGACGCGATCTTCTTATTTCAAGAGCCGTGTCTCAACAACATTCAAGAGTCGCGTCTCTACAGCAATTGAGAGTCGCGTCTTTACAACAATTGAGAGTCGCGTCTCTACAACAATTGAGATTCATGTGATACAAAGTAATCGAAAACTCTACCGGTTCAATAGTACACTGACAAACAAATCAGAGCTCACAACAAGTGCTAGACTGAGTTTTTAAGACACATGTGATAATCTTCCCTGGAGGCTTCAAGCAGTTCAACAGGACACTCACGAAGACCACAATCCAAACATGATCAAGCTCGGGACATCTCAGAAGATTCTAGTCCAAAATGGGAAGCCTGAAATCAACTGAAGTTTAACGTATTTCAAAATCTGTCCCAGTCAACCGCAGAGTGTCAAAACTTTGGAGGGGGTTCTGTAGGCTATCTAAAAATCACTGAAAATAAGCCATCAGACGTGAGCCTCACTTCAACGCGAAGGTCGCGTTTTAACTAAAACGCGGACCTCGCGTCCAAAGAAGCACAGAGACTTCAGACACGGGCCTGAGTAAACCCGCATTCAACGCGAGTCTGAGTAACTCTGCATCAAACGCGGTTCTGAGAAATCTTGTGTCTCATCTCATACGCGGGTTTGAGCAACCCGCGTCCCATTTCAAACGCGGATCTGAGCAACCCCACGTTCCATTTCAAGCGCAGGTCTGAGCAACTCGGCGCTCAACTTCAGACGTGGGTCTGAGAAACCCAGCGTCTGCGTTTTAATTGAGACGCCCACGTCTACAACAAGCAACGCGAGATCCGCATCTGGCGCGAGACCTGCATTTCTGTTGTAACTGACCCCATTACTGGGTCAATTGACTCTCCACGCAATGGGGAGTTAATCCCTATAATGGAGGGATTTCAGGAGACAAATAATACCCCTATGACTCCCTATATAGCCTGAGTAGCTATGAGGAGTGGGAAGGATTTTTTGGAGAGAAGGAAAGACTTTTTGAAGATTGAGAGCTTAAAATTCTCAAGCTAAAAGCTTCTCGCTTTCTACAGAGAGAAGAGAAAAAAAGTAATCAGTGGACTCTAAACACTTAGTGTGTTAAAAACAGAGCTCTTTTCTGATTAGTCTTCGAGAGTATCCTGATGAGAAGCTGGATAGTAGGCCGGTCAATGGAGAATAAGAATCATTCTCCATCACCACACAAAGAACCCAGCCCTAAACAAATTGGAGAATCGTATCTTCTCCCCTCTTCTGTAATCGAGATTGTTCCGTTGTAATTTTTCACCCACTCAAAGAAACTTTACTTCAACCAAGCTTTTCCGACCAAACAGCGTGATGCCATGTTTGTTTTGCGGAAAGATATTGGATGGGGAGAGATCTTGAGTAAGGATTCAGAAGGTCTGAATGAAAATACCAAATGTTGTGGGTAATTTCCTAAGGAATTAATCCACGCACCAAAATAATTGAGGAAGTAAAATCAAATCACAAAAAAGCCAACACAAACGCAGAGAATTACTTGAAAATCCAAATGAGAAAACCATTGAGAGAGAAAATCCACTATGTCAATAGCGATTACAGGTGGAGATTCTTCGATGAGCACAAGCTTCTAGATTCCAATCCCCTTTCTTAGTAGAATGATTTCATATATATACAAGTTATGTCTTTGAATAAGACTAAAGAGTCCTGCTTAGTTCGAACACTTAATCTCTTAGAGGCGGTTAAGTCGACCATCTAGATTTGAATGAGGTGGTTGAGAGTCTATCTTTATCTGATTCTCTGTGTCAACTATTGATATGTTTGATCTATTCCCGAGTTATAACTATCGAATTTAAATAGAGATTTGGTTTATAGATAGAGATTCTCATAACTGATTCTATCTCTTCTTTCTAATTACATGAGCCTCTCGGGATTTGAATTGAATGGATACTCCCCTCCAGAGATTCTGAAAGTGGCCACATGTCACTCGCTTGTTTGGTACTGAATGGACACGTGGTGTGATCTCGAGGAAGTCCGAAACTGGCCACTACACCAAGTAACAGAATTATCTGCAGTAGTCAAAAAAGAACTAGAATCATTATTTGAATAACAAATATCCAAATAAATAATCAATTACTGATAAAGCCACTCCGATAAAAAATTGTTCCACAAAATATTCACACACCATTATTTTCGAAAGACAAATGAAATTCTAGCCTGAGTAAAACAATAACTGATAATAAGTTTCGTCGAACATCAGGAGCATAAAGGACATCATAGATTAACAGTGTGCGTCCTTCGCGCAGGTTTAGTTTGTAGGTACCCAAACCCAGCACATCCACGCTATCCTCATTTCCCATGAAGAGAGCCTTGCTACTTGACGATATTCGATGATACTCCACGAACCCAACTCTGTCCCTTGCTCCATGTTCGGTTGCTCCAGAATCAACAATTCAATCAGAGAATGGATGAGCTACCATAACATGGCTAGTAACAAAAATAAAGCGAGAACACAAGTTAGAGAGTACCTTCTTCGGCTTAGTGCAATCACGAGCGAAGTGTCCTTGCTTGCCACAGTTAAAACACGCTGTGTTATTTTTGCCTTCTTACCACCACGCTTGCCTCTCTTACGCTTGGTAGAATTAGTCAGGCGCAGGTTCAGGATTTTTATTCTTTCTATCTTGATATTTCTTGCGCTTTGGCCCAGATGACTTGCGCGAACCAGACTGCACAGTATAAGACGAGCCATTAGCCTTAGCCGCTTTCAAGCGCTCAGCTTCAAGCTCCAAATGACGTGAAAGATCATCAAATGTCTTAATGTTCTCATTATATATCATGTCAAGTCTTATTTGCTCCCAAGTGTTAGGCAGAGAACGGATGCTAACTTGAACTTGCTATTCATCACTTAAGTTGTTTTCAACTGCTTTGAGTTCACGAATCATGAATGACATCTTCCTAAGATACTACTTCATATTCTCATTTGGGCACATCTTATGAGAGTCAAACTTGAGAGTCAACGCATGCAATTTCGTAGCAGAGGTTTCATCAAACTTGAGTTTCAGGGCATTCCACATTTTGCGACTAGTCTTATAGTTCTCGAACGCGCCGATCAAATCATTGTGCATACTGCTCAGCATAACAAAGCGTGCACACCGATCTTTCTTGGCCCATTTTGCATAGGCCTCAGCATCGTGTCGGTGTTGTGGACCGCTGCGCTCCTCTAGGGCACATCGATGGACTGTGTCAGGGTTTCCAAAATATCTTACTCATCGAGGAGATATTGGATCTTGCGGTGCCATATGTCATAATTGTACCGTCCAGTTTCTCTCCTTTGTTCAAGTCAGCAATATTATTCTTAAACCCCATCTTAGATGCACAAAAAAATATTATTATTGGCACACACATATAATTTTTATTTTGCAGCAAAAGCCCTAATTTAAAGCTAATAACTCATACATGATCCAAAATTGAAAGATCGTCAAACTCAAAATCATTATTTATATCAAATATTTACTATCAGTTTAATTTAGGTATTGCGCAAAATATGCATAGAAGCGTAAAATAAACCTCAACTATACTCCCACTCAAATAAAGTGTACTTAACAATATTCAGTTATGCATCAAACATATTAAGCATGTCAAAAATTAATTATTATAGGGGCTGCTATAAACCCGGACCTAACCCAGTGAATAATCACTCAGGATCAATCACCCATAATCTTGTAGGGAGGAGTCGCCCGTGGCAGCGCCGCTCGTGGGTGCTTCCGGTCGTGGCAACGCCGCTCATGGGTGCTTCCGGCCGTGACAACAGTGTAGCGCCGTTGTAGGCGCTGCCAGCCACGACAGCGCCCTTGTGGGCACTACTAGTTGTGGCAGCGGCAGCAGCCCCCAGGGGCATCGCGGACCATCCATGGCAGCGGCAGCAGCCCCTGGGGGTGCTGCCAGTTGTGGCAGTTGTTGCAGCGCCCCCAAGGACGCTATGGCGCTAGGCGCTGACCTTTCCTAAGGGAATAGAACTCCTTAAGTGCGCCCAAAAGGGTGAACCCCTTTGATTCGCTCGAGGGAGATTAACTCCCTAGATTCAGAAAAGGGAATTGAAATTCCTGAGATCGCTGAAGTACGGCTTAGGGAAGGCAAAATCCCTCAGATTGATTTTTATTCAATCAACCCACAATCTAAATTCCATAAGCATGCTCTGATACCAATGTAGAATTTAGGACATACTAAACATGGAGGAAATGAGTTAGGATTACCTCAGCGGAAACAGTAGTAGTGGTAGATTCAAACCCGCTCCTTATCGCCGTCTCAATCTTCAATTGTTTGTGGACGTTTCAAGAACGATCACTCTTAAATTCACAGCTCAAGTACTGTGATGAATCTCGTTGGTGAGGTGAAGTAGAGGAGAAGAGAATTCTTGGGTAGGTGGAAGAAGATTATATCATCTAGTTCTCATAGGATTATATAGATGTTAGGAGATAGAGTTATAATCCTCGTCTACAACTAACAAGATCATAAGAGATAGAGTTGTAATCTAACAACAACTAACAAGATTCAGATCAATCTTCATTTGAATTTTAAATCAAGATTATCTAATTCTCACGATATCTTTTATCAATCCTTAGTGCTTCTAGCCCACTATAGGCGACCAATAGAGTTCCGCCCTCGCTGACCTTTTATTCCAACATCTGTGACATTTTTTGTTTCAGTTCTTGCGGCCAATACGTGACACCTGGCCTCCAGTTGTCAAAATCCTGATGGGAAATGTAGTTTAAGTGTCAACTTGTTTCTTGAGATATTGTCCATTAACATGTGGGAGAAATGTAGTTTTATTTTTAGTTTGATTACATGAATGCTAGTAGTTTTATTATTTGTTCTTTTTCTCCTCTTTCATATTCCGATTCTTTTTGTTTGTTTGTTTAATGACTCTCTCTTCAGTGCCTTGTGATTCTTATTCTGTGTCTGAGCAGGCACATCAGTTTATTGTATCTCAAATTTAAATGTCAGAATCCTAGCTCTAGCTATATGGCATTGGCTATGGATCAGACTACAACAGTTTTCTGGCCAAAGAAACCCTAATCAGAAACTTCAAATTTGTGTTTATTTCTTTTGCAAGTTGGGTTAGTTAACAAAAAAATACAACTCTGACTCTCTGAAGAACTTCTGATTGATTTCGATGTTAAATCCTAACTTGTACTGAAGCGAAGGTAGAGAAATTCCATGGCGCTGCTACTAATCTGTCTGAGGGAATTCGTGGAGAAGAAGCTTCACAAGTTAATAACATCCCCAAGTTAATTGGTTCGGTTCATATGTGTGAGCCACACGCACATACAATAAGAGGGCCAATTCCGCGTTGACACGTGAATTAATTCTCTTATAATATGTTACGTGTGTGGGCCTCACACACATTTTATAAGAAATTATAAGAGTTTCAATTCACGTGTCAACGCGAGATTGACCCTCTTATTGTATGTGTGTGTGGCTCACACATATGAACCGAACCCTAAGTTAATAAGCATCCCAATTAATGGAGAGGGTATTAATAGACTTTTCATCTAAGGATAAAATTGTAATTCAAAAACTCATTTTAAAGGTATGTGTAGACAGCAAAGAAGGTGAGAGTATAAGTACAATTTCCAATATTAAAATAATAATATATTAAATATTATATAATTAAAAATTAAATTAAATATTTTAAATATATAATATAATAAAAACTCAAAATTTAAAATTAGTAAATATTAAAAATTAAATATATTAAAAGTTAAAAAATTAAAAAATTAATCTAATAATCAAACCTTATTAAATTTATATTAAATATTACTGATCTATAAATAAATAAGAATTAAAACTAAATAATACATTATATTAATCTAATAATAAAAATAATAATCTAGTAATTAAAAAAATCTACTATTAAAAATTATTAAATTATTAATAAAAACTTTAATCTAATAATGAAAAATTCTCATAATTTATAAATACTAATTTGATAAAAAATATTAATCTAATTATAATTAACTGTCAGCAATACTAATTTGCATACAAAATTAACTGTTTATGCTGTAAGTGAGATTTACATGACCACAAAACTAACTGATTGTATTACAAGTGAATCATAAGTGAGATACAAATATATGTTACGACTTAGCCCAATAAACACTCCCTTCATTTAAACCAATTTTTTTTTTTTTTTTTTACTAAAGAAACATCAGAACAGGTTAATTCATGGGATACAAAGGATCAGAAAGGAAAAAAAAAAAAAACAGTGACAAATTAGTTTCACACTCGTACAGACAAACACTGGGCAGTAGCAGCGGTAGCAGTATTGTACGGCCACACCATTCTCCGACGATGCAAAAGATTGCATAGATCATCCAGCAGGCCTACGATTAAAAAACTTTGGGGTTGAGAAGATTACAGTATTAAACGAAGAAACAGCTGAAATTGAGAGACAAAGGTAGACAAAAGTAGGGAAAGATTGAACACCAAATATGAAACTTAAAGGACCATCACAAAAAACAATCTTGATCGGTAAATTTGAAACCCCAAAGTAATGGATGAAAGCAGGATGAAGATGGAAAATCACAGCAATGTGTCGTTGGCGATGTTGGTACTCAGAGAACAGGCATACCTTCGGTGCCGCTCTGTCATTGTTAGTTCATTCTATATAAAACTTGGAAGTGACAGGTGGAAGTCTCTTCCCAGATGGCTGCTGCAATTCGTATGTGAATTCCACATCCATCAACCGATGATTCTCTTTCGAACGACTCATCGAGAAGGACACGATTAAATCATCCCCTTCATTAACTCTGGGCGGAGGATGCAACATGAAGACCTGTTTCAACAAAACAAAGGTAACATTTGCTTATTAGGGATATAAGATTGACCAAAATTTTGCATGCACAGCTCCCAACATAAACAAAATACCAGAGCGCCCAACCTTTTAAAGCATTTTCTCAATATTTATCAACCTTAATGTTTCAAAGATATTGAAAGAAATCACCAGCCACGTCTCAAATTTCGAATCTGATATCTAGTGCATCGCACATGCAGCAGCCGTAGCAAGTTAGTATCACGCAACCTTTATATGAATACTAGCTCCAATTCTGGTCATACATTAATATCCACTAGAGTTGCAGATAAGCGGAAATTTAGCGCAATTAGGAAGTCGTACTAGAAGCAAAAACATGATAAGTTGTACTATAAGCAAAAACATGATATTGGTCATGTAGTCCAATTTGGGCTTTTAATTTGTCAACCATGTCCAATACCCATAAAAACGATTCAGGTCATAACATAAACTTAATGAGGTTGCCATCAGAGTTTGAATGCTTGCCCAGGATCCCCAAGTCAGACTTGAACATTAACAAGTAATATAAATCAACTATACTTGAGGTAGATGTCAGTGGCCAGTAGGGAGTGACCCTCCCTTTATGTAGTAGTCAAAAGTTGACCCTCACATGATGACACCTCGTATCCAAATCACCAAGAAACCTTGACACTGCACATCTTCCCAGAGCCCGCATGTCCATCACAAGTCACTTTTCGCCCCAAAGATGCTTCCGTCCCGCAGCTCTGATGCTCCAAGACATCTCGGAGCTACCTTTATTGCGGAGACTTCAGCTCCGCGCAAGGCAACCACGACAAAAGATCATCCATGATCTCCGCTGACTGTTACGCAACAAGATCCTCCCCCATGTTCATAATGTGTCACACCCTCCAACCTGAGCAGTTATGGACATAAGCGGATTTCTCTACATACAATCTAACAATCAAGTGCCAGTAATCACGGTCGTTACAACAAAGCAGTACGTGCAGATCATCCAGTTACGCAAATCACGCCCGTACAGTCCGCCTCCATGCACAGATCAGGAGCATAAATAAACCTTCTCATCCAACAGAAGGGGACTTTTGGGCCTCTGAGTCTTCTTTTCTCCCAATTAAAGCCCAGCACTGAGACTCCGGCAAAACAATTCATGTAATTTCTGTAACCTGCAAATTATACTTTTGGTGTTGTGCACTATCTTATCCCACACACACCCCTCTTTTATCAATCTTGTTTGTAGTGTAGATCGATTGCCCGATCGCTCGTGGCGAAAAATCTCCACCACAAACTGGTGTTTTAATTGAGATTTGAGTCCCAATACGCATATTTCTCCCATACCAAGTCATTCCTCAAAAATCCTCCAAAAGCCATGGCTCCAAGAAAGTAGCCGACCACTGGCAACGGGACCACCTTCGAAGGCAAATCTATTGCTACCGCTAGGGGCATCATTTCCCCCATGCGGCCTCAACCTCAGCCCCATCGTGGAAGAGTCTGTCTCCGCACATTCGCAGGGGCAGCCGAATACGCCCACCCGCCATCGGCATACGAAAGCCAACTCAAAATGTTCGCTGACACGAAAGAAAAGATGGTGAAGCAGCAGGCTCTATTCGACCGCGAGCAAGTGGCGTATGATCGAGAAAACGCGACCCGTGAACGGGAGGAGTTAAAGCGTCTAAACGACCAACTTCTTACTTAGATCACGGCCCTGCAAAACACCAAAGGGCTGCCTCCATTGCCAGAAAAGCCTACTGCTATGGAGGCCCAAGGTGGCGAGTACTCTCAGAATCGGAGGCAATGCAGGTTAGACTCCCCTACTCCATCGGAACAATCTGATGGCGGGTCGAGTTCGTCATATCCTCGCACGAGGGATCAACACGATCATACTTGGAGGAAGATCGAAGAGTTCGTTTGCGTCCAAGATCTCAATGAGCTTATACAAAAGCGAGACGAGGAAGCAAGAGTGTCGCACCAAGGCAGACTCAGAGCCATCACCACCGATGCATCCAACTCCCCATTCTCGAGTGCATATTAGAATGTAAATTTTTCAAGAAATTCACGATTCCAACCTTTGACTATTACTCCGATCAGAGCGACCCGATCTAGCATCGCCGCCAATATCAAGACAAGATAGTGATCTATACCCGAAGCGACCCCATCTTAAGCCGGATCTTCCCCTTCAGTTTAAACGGAGTAGCTTCTGATTGGTTCTACTCTCTTCCATCAAGATCGATCCGCAACTTTGAGGATCTCACCAAGTTGTTCCTTTCTCAATGCTCCTCCTGCCAGAAGTTCAAGCAGAACAACCACCTTCTTTCTTGACCTTCTTTCTGTCAAGATGAGACCCTCCGACAGTCTCAAGGCGTACATCAGCTTCTTTCAGAAGCTGGCCAAAGTGCACAACTACAGCGAAGATATCGCCGCTCTCGCATTCATCAGCGAGCTACGAGTCACCCACCTACCGTACAAATATCTGGTGAAGTACAACGTCACCAGTTGGAGTGAGATCCTGTATCTAGCCCAATCGTACGTCCAGTTGGAGGAAGCAATGAAGAACTCCGCTAACTAACTTCCCAACTGTGGCGATGACAGAGAAAACCTAAAGCCACATCACTAACGCTCCTCCGTCGACAACCTGGGTTGCGGGCAGGGCGCTTTCAAGAAGCATCCATTCTCAAACTCTCAGCAGAGCCCACTCCGAATATACGAGTGGATGACAACTTCACCTAGCTGAAGTTCCCAATCCAAGACGTCTTTGAAGCCATCAAGGGCCAACCCTAGGTAAAGGGTCTGGAACCGAAGCAACACGATGCTTCCTATCCAGAGCGAAGGATTACTGTACTTTCCATGATTGCAAGGGACACCGGACTTTCCAATGCAGGTCCCTCCGCAAGCATCTCGAAGCTCTTGTCTAGCAAGCATACCTTCGAGAATACGTCCTTACACCCAAAGCCACATCCAAGATAGAAGGGCAGCAGAGAGCTCCATCTCTGACTCGACGGTTACATATGGTCACTCAGTGCAACGGTTCACTAACACCAACCCCACCGACAAGAACAGGGAAGTTCTTCTAGCAAATAATGCTCTCTGTGTCTCATTTTATTTTCATGTATTTTATTAAAATCATTTAATAAAATTACATTCTGATTCTCAATCACTTCCATACATCCTTTTGAATCCGTGGAACCTGTTCACCGGCTCTCATGCGGCCAACCTACGAGCTCCTCTCTCCAAAAACTTACGATCGTATGTCCGAGGAGGGATTTCCCCACTTGGGATCGACATCAGCATTCGCCTCCGGGCTCTCTCTGGCTCATCCTTGGTTAGACAACGGTCGCTCGAAAGACTCATCCTTAATCAGGCCACTGCCAATCTAACTTCGTAGCTGAGGGCTCCCCTCACTCAGAGACATCTATCTGTGTTCCAAGGAAGGAAGCCCCCACTCGAGAACGATAACACAAGCATATGCTTCCGGGCACTCTCAAGATCATCCCTGATTGCGCAACTGTCCTCTGGAAGGTTCATCCACAATCAGGCAACTGCCACCCTCAAGGCTCATCCCTAGTTGGGCAACTATTGTCCAGCAAGGTTCATCCCCAACCGGGCAACTGCCGGGCTCATCCCCAATCAAGCAACTACCGTCCGGAAGGTTCATTCTCGATTGGGCTATTGCTTTTTTTTTTATGTGTTCCAAGGGAAGCCCTCATTCGAGAATCATTGCACAAACATCAATTTCTGAGTTCCTAAGGCTCGTCCTCAATTAGGCAACTGCCCCCGGAGGGCTCTTCTCCAATTAAGCAACTGTCTACCCAACTCTATAGCTGAGGACTGCCCTTACTCGGAATCATCTGCTTGTATGTTTCAAGATGGGAGGTTCCCACTCAAGAACAATATACATAAAAATCTGCCTTCAAGCTCCCCTCGGCTAGCCCCCTTGGGAAACCATACAAACGGACCAATCCACCTCCGAAGCTGAGGTTCTCACTTCGCTCGGAATTCCACGTCTGTATGCTCAGAGATGGAGTCATCATCGGAGATGGTAACGCAGCACCTTGCACCCTTGCCATCCAGAAGTCAGGCCTCGGAAGAGGTATGATTATTCCACAATCCAAACAAGACAAAATATAAATATGACTCAATCATTTTTATCACGAAATACATGTCATCACATTTCATTAAGTTTCATTATGTTGTTACATCTGACAAATGGAATACATGAAATTCGTTTATATCTCTATGTTTACACTTTGAAAAAGAAATACATGAGATCTAGAAACTTATTCTGCCACTATAACCAGACCCCTAATACAAGAGTAACAAAGATTTGTTCATCGGAGATCTCCCGGAAGCAGTCAACTGCCATGGCTTTTGAGGAATCACATGCCTCGATAGTAGCTTAACACGCCTCCTGTTAGGATTTTGCCTTGTTTTCAAGATAGATGATGGTCCAAGAAAATCCAATTGAGTTGGGGAAGACAATAGCTTGAAGTAGAAGAAACAAATCAAGGTGAAGCGGTTTCTTTTTCAAGCGATTGCAAGTTTTCTTGTTCTGGTTGGATACGAATTGGATTAAATTCCTATTCAATGAAGATTTATTTCTAAAAATTAAAGGGTCTAGAATCCTTCTAGATCAAAGAGATCAATTTCTAAAAATATTGATCAAGATTCTTCAACCATCCAAAGGCTAAGACATCTCATAGTCCAAATAGGAGTTGTAATATAAAATCCTATAACTAAAGGTTGTAATCAAGCATTGTAATTGCCTCAATCAAGCTGATCTCAAAGAGAAAAAAAGGTGGAGAACACCAAAGAGATCAGAAGGAAGCCAAGCAAAGAGAGGAGTAAGGTGAACGTGCATAGAGATGAGGTAATACTCTTATAATCTAAGGCATAAATTCAAGGGGAAGGTGAATACTCTTGTTGCATCAAGAGGTAGGTTAGATCTCTATGTACCAAGTTATTAATAAAGCTCTCTTAAGTTCTCTTCCCGTGGACGTAGGCCAAATTTGGGCCGAACCACGTTAAATCCTCGTGTGCTTTCTTTTTTACTCTTTTGTCTAGGTATTGTTAGTTTGCTTCACAATAGTTTTCTTTTGAAAGTACTGATCATATTGCCAAGTTCCGCAAACGTCGATCCTGAGAGTAACAATTGGTATCATAGAATATCAATTTCATCACAACAATTGGTATCAGAGCTAAAGGTTGACGAAGGACGATATGTCGAAGATAAAAAGTTCTATGACTAAATTCGAGGTCGAGAAGTTCAATGGCAAAGAAAATTTCGAATTATGGCTAAAGAGGGTGAAGGCGTTGCTAGTGCAACAGTCTTCAAAAAACTTTAGAAGATAAGTCAGCAAAACCTGCAGGTACGTCAAACGAGGATTGAGAGATGGATCTAAAGGCGGCAAACACGATCCAACTATGTCTTGTAGACGAGGTAATGTACAACGAGATGGATGAACTCCAAACTTCTTTAACAAGGTCATCAATGAGCTTCTAGCTGTTGATGTCAAGATCGACGAGGAGGACAAGACGTTGATACTTCTCAGCTCGCTTTCAGAGTCATATGATCACATCGTCACCGCCATACTCTACGGTAAGGAAACTCTCATCTTGGAGGAGGTCACGTCAACTCTCTTATCTAATGAGATTGAGAAAAAGCCAAATCAAGAGGAGCAGACAAGATCGAGTTTAGTGGTCACGGGAAGGAAAAGAAGAGAAGGAAAAAAGATCCGGGCTCATCAAAGGTGTGTCACTTTTGTCACAGAGAAGGTCGTTGGAAGAATGACTGCAAGCATCAGCAATAGTGGTTGAACAAGAAGGGGCAAGCTGCGGAGGCAAGCGTAGCATTTAGCGGTTTAGAAGAAACTGAAGTATTAATGGCTCCCTACAAGATAACACTTCTCAAGGCAAAGGCTAGATATTTGATTCAGGTAATACGATTCATATATGTTCTCAAAAGGAACTGTTCAACTCCTTAGTTGCAAAGAAGAAAGGGATTGCCAAGATGGTGGATGGCTCGACTTGCGAGGTTATTGGCACTGGGACAGTCAAGGTTACTGAAAGAGATGGGACAATGCGTGCACTGAAGGCGGTCCGGTATGTCCCGGAGGCACGCTCAATCTAATATCCATAAGGGTGCTCGACAAAAAAGGATGCCGGATCCAAGTGCAACAAGGCGTCATCACAGTTAGCCAAGGAGAGGGTAATCTTGGAAGGAGAGAAGTGTGGAGAGTTATACAAGCTGAAGGAAGGAAACTCAGTTCGAGGTGGAGTTTCAAGGATAAACTTAGAAGGGAGTTCATCGTGAGATAGAGTTTCAAGTAAGACTGTAACAGGACATGGACTGGGTCAAAGTGTTACTCGAAAAAGAAATGGTGCATTCAGGTAAGGCCCGAGATGGCCCAAACCATGACGGTAAATCAGCCAAAGCCCCTGGGAGAGGGGGCAAGAATTAAAAGTTTCACGGCATAGTTACAATCAAGGAAAGAATCAAGGGTATTAATCTAAAATCTCAAATTATTTTACTAAAGGCTTGAAAAACAAGTCAAGGTGGAGATTGTTAGGATTTTGCCTTGTTTTCAAGAGGAGATGATGGTCCAAGAAAATCCAATTGAGTTAGAGAAGACAGTGGCTTAAAGTAGAAGAAGCAAATTAAGGTGAAGCAGTTTGCTTTTCAGGCGATTTCAACTTTCCTTATTCTGGTAGGATACGAATTGGATTAAATTCTTATTCAATGAAGGTTTGTTTCTAAATATTAAAAGGTCTAGAATCCTTCTATATCAAGGAGATCAATTCCTAAAAGAATTGATCAAGATTTTTCAACCATCTAAAGGCCAAAATCATCTCATAGTCCAAATAGGAGTTGTATTGTAAAATCCTATAAATAAAGGTTGTAACAAAGCATTGTAATTGCCTCAACCAAGCTGATCTCAAGGAGGAAAAAAAGTGAAGAACACCAAGAAGATCAGAAGGAAGCCAAGCAAAGAGAGGAGAAGCCAAGCAAAGAGAGGATCAAGGTGAAGATGCATAGGGATAAGATAATACTCTTGTAATCTAAGGCATAGATTCAAGAGGAAGGTGAATACTCTTATTGCATTAAGAGGAAGGTTATATCTCTTTATACCAAGTTATTAATAAAACTCTCTCAAGTTCTCTCCCCGTAGACGTAGGCCAAGTTTGAGCCGAACCACGTTACATTCTCGTGTGCTTTTTTGTTTACTCTTTTGTCTAGGTATTGCAAGTTTGCTTTATAATAGTTTTCTTTTGCAAGTCCTGATCATATTGTCAAATTCCGCAAACATCGATCCTGAGTAACAATTGGTATCGTAAAATATCAATTTTGTCACAACACCTTCAAGACAGCCAGACCAGCACTACTCACAGCGACTGTCCCCAAGAAGCCCTTCAAGAGCAAGGCAGCGAAGTACGACCAAACGGACTCCGACAAAACACCCAAAAGAAGAAAGCAACATTTCTCTATTTTAGTGTTCTAAGGAAAAGGTCCAAGCTCGGCAGTGAGAAGCAATTCACCAACACACCTGACCGAAGAGCCTCCTCTCTTCCTCATGCACCCGATATGAAGGGTCGAATCCCACAGAATGATCCTCACCCCTAAAAATCAGGTGATTCAGAACTAGATCATCAGCTCTAATCGAAGCACACTAGCAAGCAATCGCCTCCGGCGGCGAAACCCTGTCACAACGGCTAATGTATTGCGACAGGCTCATCACGACTGACATATTGTGCCAACCAGACTCCCGAACAGCAGGAACTCAACCAACATCTTCTTCCTTTCCCTTTCCTTTCTCCATCTAATGAAGAAGAGGGAAGGATACATGGCGACCTAGCAAAACAACAATGGAGAAATACAAAGGTTTTTGAGAAGAGAACAAAGTTTACTTTCACTCAAAGAATCCAACCTATTTATAGCCAAACCGTCTCCAATTCGAATTCTCAATCCCCGAAGAGTCGGTTCACATCCCAAGATCTTCGGCCAACCGAGGAGGCATATCAACCGTCGCAGCCGCACGATCTCAGACATCATGACACCGGTTACATATTTCAAGAAAATCAACCGATCGGCATGCCAATTGTCAGTCAGTAGCGCGATTTCAAGTTAATTCAGACAATCCTCACTTAATTTCAAGATTTTCCTCTGCCCACGAGCATCAAGACGAAATGATTTGCCAACTTCGCTCTTCCGACTTCTCTTCCGCATGCTCCAACAAGCGAAAGAGTTGGGGGCATCTATAGTGGTCAAAAGTTGACCCTCACAGGATGACACCACGTATCCAAACCACCGAGAGACCCTGCCACTCCACATCTTCTCGGAGCCAGTCTTGTCCATCACAGAAGTCACTCTTCGCTCCGAAGATGCTTTTGTCATGGCAGCTCTGACGCTCCAAGACATCCAGGAGCTTCTTTAATTCCAGAGACTTCTGCTCCATGCAAGGCAACCACGACAACATATCATCCCTGATCTTCGTCGACTGTTACGCAACAAATCTTTCCCTACATTCATAACATGTCACACCCTCCAGTCTGAGTAGTTATGGACAAAGGTGAATTTCTCTACATGCAATCACAACAATCAAGTGTCAGTAATCACAGTCGTTACAACAAATCAACATGTGCAAATCGTACAATTACACATATCATTAATGTACAATCCGCCTCCATGCACACAGATCAGGAGTATAAATAAACCTTCTCCAACGAGAAGGGGACTTTTAGACCTCTGGGTCTTCTTTTCTCCCAATTAAAGCCCAGTAGTGAGACTGGCAAGACAATTCCTGAAATTTCTGTAACCTGCGAATTGTAGTGAATCCTCCTCCCTGTGGTTTTACTTAATTAAGGATTTCTACGTAAAAATCATGTGTCTCTTTCTCTTTTGGTGTTGCGCATTATCTTATCCCACACACACCCCAATCTTGTCAATCTCGCTTGTGGTGTGGATCAACCGTCTGATTGTTCATGGCGAAAAATCTCCACCACTTCTCCAAGAGCATTGTATGCCACTGTGGTGTTGGGTTCAGGGGTAATGAAGAGAATAGCAACTGTGCAACATTGCATGGGTGTTAAGTGACGAGCCAGTAGACGCTTCACTTTGCTTCAACACCAGCTTAGTTATACTTCTCATAACCAGTGTCATTAGAGATATGGGACTAGGATTCACAGTCTATAGGAAGAAAGGGCAGTAGATCTTTCAGAAGCCATAGTGGACAAGGATTACTGACTAGATCAAAGAGGAAAGGATCTACATGGAGAAGCCATGAAGAGCGGATTTAGTGAACAGTAAGAGTTCTCTGATATGCTGGATAGTTCTATTGAGCTGAAAATGCAAAGCATGAAACCCAACACAGTAATAAGAGGAAAAATGAGTTTTTGAAGAGCAATCCAACATGCAGGTGATATAAAGAACAAAATTCAACTACTGCAAGGTTGAAATGAAAAAAGATAATTGCCGTTATAGACAGGAGTAACAAATGGATTACGAACTTGAAGAGGTCAATAAAAGCCATTGGTGACAGTAGCATGCGTAATAGAGACAGTTTAGAAAACATTCCAGCATGCAAGTGTTCATAAATTACGTGCAGTTGAAAAGAAAGGGACATCCTTTCCGTATGCAAGTGTGTACATTTTGCACATGCAAGGTGTGAGTATTAACTTTCTAGGTTTGTTATTAAGCACAAAGTATTTTCTAATTACCTTTTCTTGCCCGTATAAATTTTCATCTTTTTCACATCCCGTTTACTAATTAATTTACCAACTAATGCACTCTAAACTTCAGAATTAACTTGCAGCCTTACATGCTAACACTTGGTAAGCATATCTGCATGTAGTGAAGATATTTGTACGCTCCAAAGGCCAAAACTGTCGTGTATTTGCCCAACTCTTTTAAGGTGTTTTTCTTTGTTTGTTTGATAGTACTGATATTAGCTAAGAAAATTGAAGTGTACATCATTACCAAACAATAATTATCTGATAGTCCTCATGGATGTGCCTTCATATTAAACATGCACACACACCTTGCATGCACAAAGAACGACTCAAAGTGCAAAAGCTCAAAATGTAGGGACTCATAGTGGAAAGAACACTCCACAACTCTGGACCCAATACCCATCTTCAACCATGCATGTCACTAAACCATTAGTTAAGAACCCAAATGATGTCCAGATCTGACCTGATGAAACAACGACCATTGCAAGTTTGCAACTCACTTCTTCTGAAGAAGGCCATTGGAAGGTGATCGGATTATTGTGATTAAAACAGTGACCATTGTAACCATTGGTAATAAAATAAACTTACCAAAAGAAATTATCTTCCCTTTTCCTATGTTTATGTTTACGCTAATTTATTATGTAAAGTAAAGAAAAAAAATACTAGCCAAGTTACAACACCAATTTCCATTGTCTAAATCTTCTCGTTCAAAAAGAAACACATTGATTCTTCCTACAAGTACTACATTAATGCCCTGATAAAGATGCCCTAGGAACCTAAAACCTCATACTCTTGTACCCACGTAGGAAATGCTAACTGTTGTATCCATGTTGGAAATGCTAGTAGCAGTATAGAACCAATTAAATTTTTATCCTTACTGAGTTTCATTTATCTGTTAATATGCTCTGTTCCGGAAGAGAATAATTGTTGGATTTTGCTATTTACATCCAACTAGAGATAAATTATAAGGCCAAGAAGCACTATTATTTTCCTTTCCCTATGTTTACATTTACTCTAATTCATTTAAGTAAAGTGAAAACAACAAAAACTAGCCAGGTTACAGCGCCAATCTCCATCACCTAAATCTTCTCGTTCAAAAAGAAACGTATTGATTCTCCCTACATGTACTAAATAAACGCTCTGATGAAGAGGTCAGTAGGAACCTAAAACATCTAAAACTGTTGTTTCCACGTACGGAATGCTAGTAAGAGTATCCACCAATTAATATTTTATCCTTGTTGAGCTTTCATTTATCTGAATAATATTGTCTGCTTCTGAAGGGGATTAATTGTTGTTTGCTATTTACATTCAACTAGAGATGAATTATAAGGCCAAGAAGCAAAGACATCCAAGTGATTGGCTTCCTGACTGGTAAGTGGATACCACATACCAGGCGGACATGCTTGCTTTGTAACGGGTGTACATAGAAAAAGAAAATACTGAATTTACATCACAGTCCTACCATGATAAGGGCTTCCTGATTCCATCACCAGCACCCCCAAGAACATTAGAAAGCTGAAAGCTGATGGAAAAACAAACCTGTTGGCCCCAATGTGTAGAATCCTCCACACTAGGAGCGGTAGTCAACTCAACTTCATGCAGTGCTGGGTTCTGTGTGCTACCCTGGAACAGCAGAACATAAGCATTAGATACTATTACACATATGTTTACAAAAATCATAAACAATGAAAATAGTAAAAAAATGTTACATGGCTTACATACTCGAAAATGAACATCAAACCACCCAGCAAATCCAGATAATCTTATGCGGTCCATGTTGATGCTCAATGTGAAGTTTGCTATGACGTTACGAATATCATCTACTGTGGCAGTCAAACAATCAATTTCCTTAATGATAGCAGACATCCCGACCATTTGATTGGGGTGAAGGTTGTTCCAAAATGAAGTCTGGACAAAATTAAAATTATTGGTATATCAGAAGGAGAGATTGCCTTGTCCGTGCAGCAAGAATTTGAAAGCAGAAAGAGATAAAGATGAAAAAGGAATGAAAAGATGATGATCTTCTGATATAAGAAAATAACGAGCTGGTCAAACACATTGCTAGGGAGCAACTCGAATAAATAAAGTTAAAGGTGAACTGCAGGAACATCGGGCTTAGCTTATTGAAATCTGCCAGTGATAAAGAAATAAACTAAAAAGTTAAAAAGTTAAATGAATATCCCTAAGAGGTAAAAGTATATGACACAAGGGGTTCCCCGAATAAAAACAAGCAACGTCAAGCTACACAGCGATCAAGTAGGCTGCCCCCATACTTATGAATAGAGAAGCTGCAGCATCTACTGTTAGTATTTAGTAACATAAAGTTGCTTGTCAGCTTCCAAAGACACAAAGAGCAACTTTTAAGCATGTGTGAAACAAAGAAACACCAAAACACAGCGATCCTCATATTAAAAAGAGACCTACACACTATAAAGAGTTGAAGACGTCAGCTTCCTCTAATTCTATGGAAGTGCTAGTGTTTGAAACCAAACAAACATTATCTTCCATAGGACGCTAGAGGAGAAAACTCTCCATATCTTCCCCACAAAATACCCAAAGAAAGATCAATTGTTTCTGTTGCATTAGCTGCAAATGATGCTTTTCACTACATGAACTGTGGCATACGAGCAACAACGTCTATTGTTTACCTGAAGATCGACAAAATAGCATCAACCCTATGAAGCTGCAGCAACTTTTGAAGTATCAGTCACTAGCTCCAACAGCCCGAGCTACTCATTACTTCAATGAGAATGATAATTTTTTTCTCAAATTAATTTGGGTTCAGGATGAGCTGCATAGATTCTGGCTCTCTTTGGCTAATTGATTCGTTGTCAAGTCAAATGTGTTGCTACTCATTAAACAGGATAACTTTGTCAGGTACCAGAACTTATTCCTGCTTAACACGCAGTAAACGAAACAGCCCTCAATGACGATGTTCTATAAGACATACAACTATCAAAGGTCCAAGAACTTCAAAATAAATCACTTATTTTCATGAAAGTGAGAGCAGAGTGAAAGCTCACGACGATGCACAGCATTTTCAAATCAAAATGGACATACATCATCTATAAGTTGATGTTGCTTTTCTCCATAATCTGAATTAGTATTGCAAGGTCAAGATGACAACAGAGCCCCATAGTACAGTCAGGATTCAATTAATACAATCCACAGTAGTCACCAGCTAGAAGACAAGATCTAATGAAATTTCCCTAGTTCCTAAACCATCTTTATACCTGATACCAAAAAAGGGAGCTCTTTAGAGTTTATTTTACTGTAATATCGAGGGTATAAAATGTAAATAGGTAACTTGAATAAAATACTTTTTGTAACAAAAGATTATTTCTTCCCTTCCAACAGGAAATTTCTTATACATGTTTTGAGAATTGCATGATTCTCTTCCACACAGATAAAGACAGCAAGGACCCTAATGAAAGCCTAGATAGTAAAGGTTGTGTCTATGAATGTCAGAAGGAACAGAATCGAATCTACATTCAAAAGTTTTAGTTCAATGAATCCACGAGAAGAATGTTGTTGACCCAAAGATACAATTACTCTTTGTTTTGATGATGACAAAACTCATGAGTTATATATATGCATGGAGCTATCAAAACTCCCCCCTTAACTCATGCATAAATATAAAACATATAGATATTCAATAAAAGCTTTAAACATCAAATAAAACATTCATAAACAAGCAAACATATATGCATAAAACATGAAACATGCATAAATATCTAAATTTCTCTCCCCCTTTTTGTCATTTCATCAACAAAGGGGTAAAAAAATCAAAAGACATTTTGAATACCAATTGAAGAAAAAGTTTGGCAATTGAATACCAATTTAGCAAAACAAGATAGATACTAATTGCAATAATTGATACCAATTGAATGTTTGAACATATTTGCTAAAAGAAAACATTCTCTCATTTTGTCAAAAAAAGAATTAAAATTAAAATTCAAGAATTTCTCCCCCTTTGAAATACAAATACAACAAATACATAAGCTTTATAAACATATATCAAAATCTATATTAAATTAAAATCAAGCTTAGCATGAAGACAATTGTGCTAAAGAAAGAATATGCACTGAAAACTTGCACGAAAAATTTTAAACATGCACAATCAATTAAATCATATATATGTTTGTATACTAATTGCAATTGGTATATAAGTTGTGACACCAATCGAAATCACCAAGAGGGGGTGATAGGTAATGGCTAATAGACTATGAAAATTAAAGCAACTATAAACTACTAAAACTTATCCAACTCATGTAGTTTAGTGGTACTAATTATATTCAAGTGTTCTAAGTACACAAGTTTCAAGAGTAAGATATCTAACCTCAAAGGAGAATTCAAGATCATTTTAACAAGATTAATTCAAATATTGGACTCAAACTCAAGAAGACAAATTTGGAGAAGTCCATTTGAAAATTTTGTATATTGAGTCCACTCATGTATGATATGTAAGATATTTAGTTTTATTAAAATTTAGCGTAGAGAATTGATGCTCAAGAGAAAACACAGAAAGATTTTTCAAAACAAATTTATAATTTTTAGCTTATGGTTTTATGTTTTAAAAAATTAAGTTTAAATAAATAAATATATAATAATTTTCATATTATAATTTTTCAAAGGTTTAAAATATGTTTTTAACATATACTTTTATATTCAAAATATGTTTAAAATAATATATTTTAATATTACAAAATAATTTTAAAATCAAAATTTATAATTGTCCAGTGTACCATGACAGTCGACAGTAGAGTATAGCTGTCGACTGCTGATACATGGGTGCACAAGGCTGAGTACATCTCAGTGTTGACAGCAAACAATAGTTGTCAACATGAGAGCCTAACAGAGACTGAGACTGAGCTCAGTCTGTCGACAGCCATGAGGAGCCGTCAACAGTTGAGTCAACAGAGACTGAGGTTGTCCCAGTCTGTCGACAACCACCCCTAATTGTCGACAGTTCTTGTGTAGTTTTTGAAAAATATGACTGTTGGAGCCATGCATGTAGACATGTGAACAATCAACTTGGTTTGTCTCTCAACAGCTATTTTCTTATCTAAACTTATCTAGATTCATTTCCAATGTTTATTTTATGTTTCACATGTTTTTATTACTTGTATTTACTGAGTAATGTCCTCTAACCTTCTCCCATATATAAGAGTGATTAGAGAGTGTTTTGTATTAATCAATCAATTAAGAAAATCAATCAAGTTTTGCAAAAGTGCTACAAAAGTTTCTTGTGTTATTCAATCTTATTTTCTCTCAGCTTCTCTCGCACTTTTGTTCCTACTCTGAGCTATAGGAAAGGTGTAATAGAGTGTTTGTGATCTTATGAAGATCAATAAGTTTTGTAATCTTTAGTTCTTTGCGAGTTCCTCATAAAAGGGGTAGTGAGTTGGTGTTGTGGCTCCGGATCTTGCGGGATCGAGTTCAAGTTGTCATCAAGTTGATTATAGTGAAATTATTCATTGCAGTGAAGGCGAAGACGTAGAGCAAGTGACTCGAACCTTGATAACAATTTCTTGTGTTTGTGATTGCTATCTCGTTTAACTCTCTTATTTATTTACTGCACTATTATAATTGTGATTTATTATTATTCTTGTAAATTATTTGAACTCTCTTTATATCAAGAAAGCAATTGTGCACCACAACTCTTATGTTAAGAGGAATCGCGAAGGGAAGTTCATAGCCCTTCACTGGGTATACGGCTTCATTCTTGATTGTTGAGTTGGATAAATTTTAGTAGTTTATAATTGCTTTAATTTCCGCATTTTATTAGTTATCACCTATTCAACCCCCTGGTGATTTCAAATGCTTGGATACAAAATTCTGCAGAATAACATTTTGTTTCTAGGTTGCATACTGAATGAACATGCTTAAGTTTATAACACAACAATAATGACAAAACCTCTATTTGAAATATTTAGGGTTGGCAACATGAATCCTTTTTCACGTCAAGAACCATTAGTAAATTCCTTTAGGCCCACTTGATTTACCTAGTAATACACAATTACTTTGACTATCAATAAAGACCACTTTGTAAGTTTTGTATTTATTGTCTTTAGAACTTTTATATGTTGCTTGTTATTATCTACATGTGTTCTTTAAATTGTGATTGCCAATTTCAGTCTTGAAAATCTGTGTTGGAATTTGGTTGATGTTGTTGAACTATAGTAGTCATCTATTGTTTTTGTTTTGTTTTATTTTGTTTCCCCCTTCCTTCGCATTCATTTGCTTGCTTCTTGCATTTGTTGCTGCATACATATAGCTAGGGTGCATTAAGTCAGCTAATCAACCGCTTTCAAAGTTCAGATCTTTCATGTTAGTGATATATTTAAAGAGGGAAAATAAGTGTCATCTGTATCATTTTTATTCAAAGTTTCTGTCTGCTTAGTTTTGAATTTTGCTACACACACATACAGAATATATGTACAATACAAATTTGTGCATGCGTGTGTATGATGCAAAAGAAACAATGACAGGCCTCTGGAGCTAATCTAAAACCTGATAAATTGTTAACCTCATATGATATAGATGATTAGTTAATCAGCTAAATGAGAAGCCAAAATGAACTCATCGCGGGGTTCTTTTGAAATTTCATTTGAAAGGGAAATAAAAGAAAGAAAAAGAAGAAGAAATAAGCACATTTTCATCTATCAACTATATTCCATGGGAAAACACACTATAGGAAAGATATCCAATGGATCTCATACCACAGAACACTCAAAATATGGAGTTAATAAGCAACTTCCAGTCAATTGTAAAAACAGCAGACCAGAGAAAAGATAATACCCTTTTATTTCTTCAACACCCTTTTTCTAAATGTTACATAGAATACATAGACCTGACCAGTTGCTGGTTAAACGACAATCCCCTTTCTCATGAATCCCTTGATAGCTCACGCAGAGCGTATTGGACACCATGTATCTCATGGCTGGACACATACATACCCCCCTGTGGATGGTTCTACCAGGAATATTCATTCCTCTCTATGACAATACTCTCCAAGTAAACTGCTTCATTCTCAATGGACTCGCATTCTCAGTTTAAACTGAACTGAACTAGCAAACAAATGACTCAAAAGATGTGACAACAGACATGAAACCTTTTAAAAGTAACATAACAGCAAAGATGTGTTTGCCTCAACACTTGCACTAAAGGAATACAATACAAACGGTACCTGAAGTTAAAATAAAATGAATTCCCTTACAATATATAATTATATCTTCCAAACTCTCTCATAAGCAAATGGTCGATTCATCAGTAGTCACCATCAAAATGACAGTCCCCTTAAGCTATCAAGAATAACATCACATTCAATAGATTAGAGCAAGTCCAAATTTGGAACATGGCTCTTCAAGATTGTTACGACACATTCAACATCAGTACCTGATGTGCATGTTTTTCATCTGATAGTGTCTCAGTTCTCATTCTTAATAACACTGGACTCCAATAGCATAGCCATCAAAAGAAATCATTCGTATTTCCTCGGGGTTAGGGATCAAACTTCATTCTCCATAGGATTCTACTTTAAATAAGTTCAAGCATTTTGTAACAACGCTATAGTAGCCCCAAACAATATTCAAAAGTGTGGACATGTGGCACTGTGCCTCACAATGAGCCATTGCGGCAAACAAAAATTGCTCCATGGGATTGCTGCAGAGTACTTTTCTAAGTTCCAACAAGATAATAAGTGATCAGCTAACTGAATATCATGCTTACATGTAGAATTTCTTAACCAGTTAATACTTTCTGTATTTAAATATTAATATTATGAAATGCTGAAGAGGAACTTAAATGACTTGGAAAAGCATGTGAGAGGTCACAAGTTCTAAGACATGCCTCCAACCTCCTAGTGAGAGGAACTTCAGACCGGAAAGGCCCCACCTTTAAGTTTAAAAATATTATGGTACATGTCAAAAATGAATAATAACTAGTACCAAGTCATCTCCAATAATGCAGTCCATACCAGACTAAGTCGGCCAAAAATCGTAAGAATACATGATTTAACATAGAGCTAACAAGATTGAACCCAGGGCCTCCGGCCGATTCATTAGATGCAACGATTGCTAACACATTAATTTAAAGGTCAAATATAAGCATGATAATTCAAGATGATGGCAATTTAGCACATACTAGAGCTTTCATTGAGTATGAAATATTTCTGAAAGCAAGATAAGGAGTAATAAAAGATTTGCAGAAAAAAGGTGATTCTTAAATGAAACACAAAATGACAAACTTTTTTTCTCACCCATTGATGCAAGTGCAGTAAACATACTTAAAATGAAACAGATTACACTAGTGAAAAGATTGTACATGTTCAAGATAGGAAAAGAAAATTGAATGAGCACCTTCAGAAAGTATTTTTCATTCTCTTCACGGTATGCCTTTGTTAAAACATTCATATTAACCCCATAATTTGTTTCAGTCTCAGCAACAAAGTTGTACCAGTCACCCATAGCAGAATCAAAATCATTCTTTTTCTTGTCTCCTAATCCAGATCCGATAGGTGCTACCCACATGCGAGCATGACTAGGATACCTGCATAAAAGAGCACTAAGATACGCAGCACTGCAACTCATAACAATTGTGGTTTACAATCCTACTTCACCAAAAGCAAAAAGGCTTTAATATCAATAGCAAGTTAGCAACATTTCTTGATTTGTTTTCTTGCTAACAGAACCTTCTCACACACATAATCGTCAAGAAAGACCAATACAAATCCCTAATTGTGAGATGAAAATGTAGACTCCATGTTAGCAGTAAAGGAGGAATCTTCGTGGTGGAACTTATCTTTTCAAAAACTCAAAATCCCTTTTCAAAGACAACAACAACAACAACAAAGCCATTTGTCCCAAGTATTTGGGGTAGGCCACATGAACCAAAAGAGAATTATGCCGGATCGGGCACATGGATCAGTTTTCTCCACTCATTCCTATCGAGCAATATGCCTTCGCTAAGACTGTTATCCTCTATATCTTGTTGTATTACCTCCATCCTAGTTTTCTTCGGTCTCCCATGCGCTCTTTTAACTTGCCCTAATCTGATACGCTCTACTCGCCGGACTGGCGCATCTGTAGGTCTACGTCGCACATGATCAAACCATCGTAGGCGGTTTTCTCTCATCTTCTCTTCTATAGAGGTTACGCCTATCTTAGTACGAATATCCTCATTTCTCACCTTATCTCTCCTCGTGTTACCACACATCCAACGAATCATGTGCATCTCTGCTACACTCATCTTCTGGGCATGATGTCAAGAGAATCCCTTTTCAAAGCAACTAAATATAATGCAGTGATGCCAAAAAAGCTAGCTTTGTGCCTAAAAAACTAGCTTTATAGTGACACTCTCCTTATATGCTATGTAGAGCTTTAAAATATCTAAGAAACAACGTAGTTGTCTCATTCTAATGTAGCGTAAGCTATGAACACTTTTACGTAGCATAGCTTGCTACAATGTTTCTACTTTTTCTCTTATTAATTGACTTAAGTGGGTGGCTGGTAGCTTCCTTAACATACCTAAATCAAACAATCTAGGGCTTTCTTCTCTGTTGAGTGATTGACTTCAATGGTGAGAGATTACAAAAAAAACCTCAATGACCCATTAGGCCATTAATGAGTTATAATATTTGACAATAAGCGCTAAGCTCTTACCGAGAGACCTTGATCTTTGACATCGAACCCTCTTTGACATTGATCAATGCTGGTGAGCCTCGGCGAGTGACTATCATGAAGCCTCAACTACTTTCCTACTTCCACACAACAGCAAAGATTGGTGAGCCGTGCATAAGTTGTTTTGTTATATTATTTGTGTTAGATATTGGATGCTTTCTTTGGTTTTAGTCTTCATGGGTTAATATTAGTTTTATAGATTGTTTTTTTCTTCTTTTTATATATGAGGTGTGGTCTTAGTGCTGTTTTTATGCATTAAAAATAAGTGGCGGTGGTTTTTAAATTTTTTTAATATTTTTCCTATTTATTATATTTATTTAGGACTATTTGATATCTTTTTAAATAAAAATAAACCACGTAGTTTATGCTTCACGCTATACTATTTATGCTTTCAACTACAAGGAGGCGAGCGCTACGCTTTATACTGTCGCTATTTTCAACATTGAATGCACATCATGATGTCATCCAAACATAGGATATGGACTATGGAGCCCAAATTAAGAAGAGATCTCTTTAAACAGTATAAAAAACCAAGAATGTAACTAGAATTTTCACAATCACAAAAGTCTGTTCTGTTGGAGCTGAAATTTGTCGTAATCAATGTTCCAGGCTTAATGGATAGGTAAATGATAAAGTTAGAGTGTGTTGAATAATTTTCTTAGGCTAGATTTTATTAGATGGTACATGCATAAAACTACTGGTGCTCAACTGTTCAAGAAACTGTTTTTTTTTCCTCACAATCCTCAAGAATTCTTATAAAGCTTAAAATAACACAACATGAAAATCAACATCCTATATTTGGCAATCATTTACAATGTCAATGTGCATTCGAGACTCACTAAGTTAGGTTGGGGGACACATTCCCAAAGTAGTATAAAGTGCATGTCAATTTCACAAGCTATTTCTTCTTCCTAGCTATTAATTCACCACAAGAAAATTAGATGTCTCATGGATTCATCTACAGTCTACCATGAAAACAATTCTAAATTTCTAATGTCCATACACACAAGAAATATTTGGACCATAGTTCAATCCTAGCCTTAATAGCATATGATCAACTCATTTCACTCTTTCCAAATGAAAATTGACAAGCCATTGTGCCTTCAAAGTTGGTAAAACTCTTAGAAGCAAATGTAATAGAAAAGTCAAGCACCAACACATGGAATTCAAAAAAAACAAAGATAAGCAATTCATCGACGTAAAAATAGCATTTGTGATTTGACCTATAAGATCAAGACCAAAGAGGACACTGGCATAATCCCAAAAGAAGGAGCTTAAACTTCTTGATTTCCTTACTACAGCGACACTTATATGAACTTATGAAGCTAACACTAAACACATTCAGCATTTCCAGGAATCCGCTAAATGCCACTAGGACACCATAAGGTGATGTCAGCAGCACCATTCACCTTAACTTAGTTTCTTCCTTTCCTTTAATGTTCTAAGCAGTTGCATCAAAATTAGATACTTATTGCATAATTCAAGCATTCTATACAAATAATCAGTCACTATGAAAAGAAAATATCAAACAACTCACATCACTCCATCTGGCTTCAACCACCTGTCACGAGCCCATATCACTGAATCAAACATGGATTCCCGCAGCAGAAAGTACCCCATCCACTCCGAAATTATAACATCAACTATACCAATAAATAGGGGGAAAAACTATCAACAAATTGATCATGTATACCAAACAAAATGACATCAATGAGTAAGGTACTCGCCTTTCTCAGGCAAAGTAACATCCTCTATCGATCCCTCGATCACTTCGACAACACCATCAACATTGTTGGACTTGGCGAGCTCGCGAGCGTGCTCGGCCATCTTCGTAGCTTCGACCGCATACACCTTCCTAGCTCCAGCCTGCGCGCTCCATATAGCGAGAATCCGCTGCCGGTGCCAACGTCCAAGACGACCTAATCACGCGAAACAACATCAAAAGGCTCTAAATTTCTTGCTGAAATGAGCAAAATAACAGCAGGGAAAAGATTCTCGGGAAAAAAAAATTGAGCTTTTTTCGGTACCTTGTTCTTGAAGTGGTGCTTGTTTTGGAAGACGGCGTTGTAGTAGGCGTCCATGCGGACGCGATCGGAGAGCATCTCCTTCTGGTGGTAGAGGTAGGCGTAGGTGCAGAAGTAGTTGGCGAAGTCTACGCCCTTGTCCACGGTGGCGGCGGTGCGCGTCGACGGCGACGGCGACGGGTCCATGGATCCGTTATCTTTGCTGCCCATTATCTCTCTCTCTCTCTCTCTCTCTCTCACACACACACACACACACAGACACAGACAGAGGGAGAGAGTGGGGGCTACCTTTGGGGTCTAGGGCTTGCGTCTCGGCGTGGGGGCGGGAATAGGATACAACTTTATTTGATGAAAATTTAGGTCCAAAGCCTTTAAACTTGTGGAAATGGCTCGCGTCGGGTCCGGTATAACCCAAACCCTAAGGCCCACGTTTCTTTTCTTTTACAGGCCCATCTTGAATATAAAAAATGCAAACCAGACTCCTACTTTGTTCACTTCACTAGGGCGTGTTTGAAAAATCTCAAGGCTATCATGGCTCTTAGATGCGGGCTTGATCAAGGAGATCGCTCTCATGCTTTATGAGGCTGACGCCGAACTGGTAATGAAAAAATGGTCAATGATCCCTGGGGTAATTAGAATCTTCTCCTTTGTTAAGTTCCTAACTACTGGTGCTGTCATTTTTGCTGTTTCTGTGTTCTTTATATGTGAAATGAAGTATACAAAGTTTATAGATGGGTGCACAGCAGAACAACTCTCATGACTTGATTACCTATAGGTGTTATATCCTATCTAGTATCAGGATTATGGGTCATCAGTTATTCTTAAATTTTATGCTATTATGTGATGCAAATAACTTAGTTTGAGGAATAACTTAGCATGTGGAATGAATGTTGAGTAATACCGGGATTATGGGCCGACCAACTGTGGGCCAATAAACGTAGTAAAAGTAATGCACCTCCAATTGCTGGGCTGGATTCAAACCTTTTAACGCCCTTTATTCGCGCAACAGAAGGCCAACGAACATGACGTGTAATCGCCGCAGATCACCGAAATTCGCAAAAAGTGAACGGCAGATGCTTTTGCGACGTGTACGGCCAGTATTCAATTCTCGCCTTGAAGCGGGATCGGATCGGACGGCCAAGAGGGTCGCGTGAATCCTAAGCGCTGGCCTCATTGAATAGTCGCGTGGGATCAAAGCTGAGGGGCGCCCCTATATAAACCCAGCAGCCCGTCTCTCATTCAATCAAAACCCTCGCCCCCATTTTGATCATCGACGATTCAAACAAAAAATGGTATTTTTTTTCCTTCCTTTTTTAACTTCTGTCTCTAATTTCTATGGTTTTGCTGCTGGATTCGATCGATCCTTAGGTAAGGGTCACCATTTTTTTCGATTAATCTCGATTTTCTTCCTTTTTTATTATAGGCATTGCCTAATCAGCAGACCGTGGATTACCCGAGCTTCAAGCTCGTCATCGTCGGCGATGGTGGCACTGGTAATTATTCCTCTTTTCAATTTTTTTTTCGATTCATGAAAATTTTCGATATTGGATCTCTTTTCAAGGACATTTCGGTTATCCTTAGCTGATTCGAGATAAAAGTTGTCGCTTTAGGGTTTGTGGAGAGTATTTTTTTTAGGGATAATCTTACTTTTTCGGGAGTTTAATCAGTTTGAGCTGAAAGTTATGTGCATGATAGATTTGTTTTCTAATTTGTTTTTGGTTACTTCATTAAGTTTATTTGTTTAAGATTCTGGTTTGTTAGGATAATAAGTCTGCTAGTGGTTATAACATATGAGTGCTTATATGATAATCGGGGTTTATCTTTGATTTAGGGAAAACTACATTTGTGAAGAGGCATCTGACTGGTGAATTTGAGAAAAAATATGAACGTAAGTATCTCTATGTTAATTGCTTGTGTCCTCAATTTTTTTTTCTTCTGATGGTTTGTAGTTCAGCTTAATTATTGATCTTCATTTGTACAGCCACTATTGGTGTTGAAGTTCACCCTTGGACTTCTTCACAAACTGTGGGAAGATCCGGTTTTATTGCTGGGACACAGCTGGTCAGGAGAAATTTGGTGGCCTTAGGGATGGATACTAGTAAGTGATAACATGTTTTGCTTATATTTGCTTCTTAACATATTGTCAAATTCTTAGTTTTGTTGCTGCTGCAGTTAGGACATGAAGTGCGATAATTTCATCTGTGTTGTCCTGTGACAAATGATTATTGAAAAAACGGTTGGCATTGTTGAATGCTTAGTTTTTTATGTTGCTGGTGCAATTAGGACATGAACTGCGAAAATCTCATATGTGTTGTCTTGTGACAAATGATTTATATAAAAAGAGTGTTGTGGTTTTACTATATTGCCGCTAAATTAGCTTTATAGTGCTACATTTTTCAGCATTGTTTCAGTCAACATGCATGATTATTTGTTGCATCTTATTATCATTTACTTTGGTTTGAATTTTAAGTGGGCATGTAAAAATCATGCTTATACAGTAGCTAAGTGACCAACTTGATTCTAATTATGCTAATTCTGATAGAGAGGCTAGATTTATTACATCTGTGAATACATCTATTTTCTACCATTTGGTCAGACTGCTTTTGTACTTCCATGTGTCTGTTTGGTCGGTATTAGGGGTGTCAATTGGGCCGGGCCGGCCCAACAACCTGCACGGGCACGGCCTGGGGTAGCCGGGTAGCCCAGGCACGACCTGACCAGTCAGGACCCGCACCAAACCCGGCCTAGATCCGGGATTCCAGCAGGCCAAAGGCTGTGTCAGGCCGGGAATACCCCAACGGCTCTTAGAGTCGCTGGGCTTGGTGGGTTGGGGACGGCCCGAACAAGAACCCAACGTCTCTAAGAGCCGTTGGGCGGGCTTTTTGCAAAAATATTTTTGCAAACCCTCAGGCTACAGGCTACACCCAACGGCTATTATAGCCGTTGGGGTTTTTTGCAATTTTTTTTTCAAAACCCCCCTAACAGGTATATGTTACATTTTTTGTGTTTTTTTTCAAAAAAAAATACAAAAAATACTTTCTCTCCTCTATAAATACTTGGACTTCCCCACTTATTTCACACAATAAAAATCACTCCTCTTCATCTTCCTCAAGTTTTATAAGTTCTCTATTCTCTCTACAAGGTCCTCAAGGCTCAAGATCTTTCTGCAAGCTCTTCAAGCTCTCAAGTCTTCAAGCCCAAGCTCTCTCTCTATCTACAAGCTCTACAAAATCTTTCTCGACAAGCTCTTCACGCTCTTCAATCTGGTATTTATATTCCTATAAAAAAAATGAACGCCAATTATAGTCAAGCTGGATCTAGCCAACCTTCTGGTTCTAGCGTTCGTGGTAATTTTAGTATTAGTAATGATACTTGGGACACTCTAAATATGCCACTAGACGACACTCTATAACTTCCATACACACAATTTATACCATGCACAGATTTTAATGCTTCTTCTGTTGTACTTAGCATAGCACTATTCCTCATATACATATTAGTTCCTCTGAGGTATCAACTACCTTCACAACTCTTAGGTTTGGAGTTTGAAAATATTTTGATAAATTAACTGTTAATCGAGTTAGGAGGGCTCAGTGCGAGTTGCACCCAGATATTTCATATTCTTTTCTCAAAAATGCGGGAACTCGTCCACTTGCCTGACATATTAAGAGCAAATACCCTGAACACCAACCACGACAAACCCAAAATAGCATTTTGCGTGGCACTTTAGGCACTTTTAGTTATAATCGCGCAGCAGGTAAAACAAATTTAGTACAATTTCTTATTCGGTTTGACCAACCTTTTAGTATGGCTGAAGATGATGCATTTACGGATTATATTAGAACCACTCATAATCTTGATTATAAGCCGGTCAGTAGGAACACTATAAGATCAGAAATGTTTAAAATATTTGAAGAACAAAAATAAATATTAGCTACAGTTTTAACATCTTTGCTCCGTAAAATTACACTCATTTCTGATTGTTGGGAAGCACTTAACGGCTACCATTATATTGTCATTATTGCGTATTTTATTGATTTTGATTGGGTAAATAAAAGAATTATCAGTTTTAAAAAATTTTCTCATCCTCATAATGTTTTAAATTTTAGTGAAATTATAATGCGTGTTGCTAGAGATTATAAAATTGATTCTAATTTTTTTACTGTTTCATTTGATAACACTAGCGAAAATACTACAGCAATTGAGATTTTGAAAAAAAGTTATTTAAAACTCATTTGAATGGAAATATTTTTCATATTTGATGTTTTTTGTCATATTATTAACTTGTATGTACAAGATGTTTAAAAATAATTAATGATTATATTCAAAAATTAAGAAATATTATTGTATTTATTAAAAGTAGCGACCTAAGAAGGCAAACCTTCAAATAAATTTGTTCGGACTTAGGGTTACCTGCTAAAAAATTACCTCAAGATGTAAGAACTCATTGGAACTCAACATATAATATGTTCAGTAAAGCAATTCCTTATATGGAGGCAATAAATAGGTTTATTGCTGTAAAATTGCTTAACTGTTTTATTTTCGATGAGTAATGGAAAATTTGTGAATGGATTTGTGCATTTTTAAAAAGATTTAAAAGTATAACAAAATTATTTTTTGGTATTTATTACCCATCGACAAGTATAATATTTATGTGTTAATTGAAATAAGTCAAATGTTTTTTGAATGTAGAAATATGATTCTATAAGAGATATTATTGCTCTCATGGAGAAAAAATTTAATAAATATTTTAAAAAAATTTCTTTTATCTTTATTTTGCTGCTATTATGGACTCTAGGATTAAATTTAATGGATGTAAATTTTTACTTGAAAATTTTTATAAAAGGATGGATTATGAGGATAGCTCTGCTCTAATATGGGCAGATATTAATTTTTCTATAAATAAGTTATATAATTTTATGAAACTACTTACGGAAATAAACAATCTTCTTCAACTCAAAATTCTTCAACCTCTAGTAATAGAAATTCATTAATTTTGGTTTTTTATCAGCTTCCAAAAAATACAGAACTTCTGACTCTTTAAATGAACTTTATTATTATATACAATGTGCTGTGACTCCTGAGATTGATCAAGACTCAGGATTTGAAAATTTTAATATTTCGCATGGTGAAAATCACAGACATCGACTTATTCTGTGTTTTCTATTATGGCACGTGATTTACTAACTTCTCCAGCATCTATAATAGCTTTGGAATCTGCTTTTAGTAAAGATGGTCTAGTGCTGACTGACACGAAGAAATGTCTGTTATCGGATGCGATCGATATGACAATATGCATGAAGGATCGGTCGGATGCGGAAAAGAGAAGTCAAAAACAATTGACGATCACATCAAAAATTCTCTAAAAGACTCCTCAGAAGATAAATAAAGACTTGAATTTTTTATTTATGATTGATAAAATATATGAAGAGTGAAGACATGTACTTTTTTATGTATTAATGATAAATTTAAAAAAAATTGATTTATACTTCAATTGTATTTGTATCAATTATCCATTTTATTGGAGCATTAATAAAAAATATATATTTTCATTTCACCCCTTGTAATATTTTTGTTAATTTTATCACAACTTGAATTAGTATTTTTGGGAATTTTAAAGATTTTTAAAGAATTTTTTTTTGGATATTTTAAGTTTTTTTAAGTTTTTTATATTTTTTATTAATTGGCGGGCTGGCACGGGACAGCTCGGGTCTGGCCAGGGCACCGGGCCTTGGGCCATGTCGCTTGCCTTTTGGCCGGCGCGGGCGGGCCCCTGGCACGCCGTGCCCAGGCCGGTTTGCCCGGCCCGACCCAATTGACACCCCTAGTTGGTGTGGATTTACTGTTGTGGTTTTCTTTGTACTGGGATGTACATTTTAAAAGGGTGGAAAGCAATTCTTCAACCATTCTTTCCCAATGGTGGGAAACATAGGTTTCTTGATTTAAACGTTGATTTAAATGTTGGTTATGGTTTGAGCCAGAACACATCCTAGGAAACACGTTTCTTCAAGCTCTTCTTGTTTCATGAGGTTTAAGAGAACCATCTTTTACTTTATAGTCTTGTGCTAGTTTTTTAGTGTCAAATAATTTATTTTGTGAAACTTTTTGTACTTTCAATTGCTACTACTATATACATATCATTATCTTTGGAAATTTTGCTATCACATGGTGACTTAGCAAGAACAATAGTATCTGATGCTACCGAGCATCTAGTTTGATGATGCTTTTTGCTCCAGTTATCTGTTGGTGTCGATTTCTTTGTTGTGATTGTTGAGACTGTCAATACTTGATATAGATAAATCAAAGCCTGTATTCTAAGTTCTTGTAGCAGTTGGGTTACTTTAGGAACAATAGACTGTCATGAGAGTTTACCCACCGCATATGATACTTTTTACCACCCCCTACCCTACACCTTCCTGGTTCTCTCCCACTGTGTTCCTTAATGTCTATGTCCATGAATTACTAATAGTTCTTTTTGAAGGGAGTGGTGTTTTCGCTTCTTTCAGACTAGGGTGCTTGTTTTTTCTGGTTCTTAATTGTGGTGGACAAAATTAGCTCACAGTGGATCGACCTACCACAAGTAAAATTTGAGCACCTCCAAGAAATCTTACCTGTAAGAGTACACAGAAGACACCTTTCAGGTTAGGAGCACTGGTGTGGTGCCGGCCTAAGACCCTCGGACGTGAGAAACAGTAGTCGGAATGGAAAAGGTGGATGGACCGAGTAGAGGATTACTGCCGGTGTGTAATGGTGACTGGAACAGGAAAATTTTCAGTGTATTGGATGGACTAGCATAGGGAACTGCTAGTGTGGTGATTAGACTGGCACAAGTAACTGTTAGTGAGTGGAATGGTGGACTGGAACATAGAAACTTTCAGTGTAGTGGTGGTGTGTGTATGCTCAAATGATTAGGGAAGCGATCTATCCCCTTCTACTAGGAGAAGAAGGATTATATGTACCTGACAGGTGTGGAAGCGACATTGGCGGGCTCTTGTAATTGCACGATTTGCACATGTAGATTAGTTGTAACCGCTGTGACTACTGGCAATGGTTGATTGCCGGGGAAATCTGTTCACATGTAAAACATCCGCTTTAATGTAGGGGCATTACACATCTTTAGCATGGGGAGGATGGTGCTGCGTAGTGGCAGGCGGGAATTTGGTGGGCTATTGTTGATAGCCTCAAACTCGGAGTCGGTGATTTTAGCTGTTAAGGGATTCAGAATGATAAAGCCTATGGAGTGGCTGATATGGTTCCAGATTTGGGTGTCTTTGGAACAAGGGTAACTCCGGGAAGTCCAGGAGAGATGGAGGATCTGGGATGGATTCAGAGACTTTGTGTATATTGGGAAAAACTCTTGGTAACTTGAACACATGTCATCATCCTGACGATGGTCAAATTTTGACCATTATAGATGTCCCTGCTTCCCCATTTGTCGGAGTTTGCGTAGAAGTCAGGAGAACGAAGATACTCAGGTAGAGACTTTATACTCATCATGACACTTGTGCGACAAATCTCTTCAGATCTTCTAGGATTAATTGTTGGTTGCACAGCTGGCTGATAGTTATCACATCGAGCGGCAATATCTCTCAAAAGATTTCGTCTGGTGTCTATTCGAATTCTGGTATCTTCATGACTGATGGCGATGGTTGATCTTTGCTTTTACTGTTGACCAAAAATCTCGAAATTATAAGTTTTTCAGGAATTGAGAATTTAAATTGGAGGCGGGGGCTTTTTCATTCATTTATAGATAGAGGGAGATTTGTGGGAGAAAATCATCTATCGTCTTTTTAAAAAACTCATGTTTCAAAACCCTAATATCTTTTCTTACTGCGTCGCCATATCCTTTCATCAAATGGAGGAAGGAGAGGGAGGAAGACGAGGAGATGGTGACTGGGCTCTCTTTTGGAGAGTCTGGAAGGTACGTTGCATTAGTCATCGTGAAGCGGCTGTTACGACGCATTAGACGTCATGACATGGTCCGTCATCAGGAGCGACATATGGTAATCCTCCTTCGATTGAAAGTGGTACTCGTCCTGGATGACTCTGGGTTGCTAGCGTGATTTCATAGTCGTCTAGCATATCTTGCAGGCTTTAGTCTCCTCGGACGCTTGCTCTGTTCTCGGAGGGCTTCTTGGGAGTCATCTCATCCTTTCTGCAACACAAGAAAAACGATGGCGTCAGTTTGGTTGCCTTGGAACCATGAGAGCTGATGTTGGGCATATAATTGCCCGTTTAGGAGCCGTGGCGTGAATAAAGATGAATGATTACTCCCAAGAGGTATTCTCTGATGAGCAATTTCTTGTTGCTTCAACATCGGGGGTCTGTAATGGTGGTAGAATCGGAGTGTTCGAATTTGAATCATATATATTTCTTTTCAAAATATGTAAACATAGATATGAAAAAGAAATTTGTATTACTCTTGTCAGATGTAACTAATATATTTAATGGGGTATATTTGGAATGAAAAGTTTTTTGGAATAAAAATGTATATATATATTTGGAATTGAAATGGTTATCTGGATCTTGCCTAGTTTGCTTTAGGCTTTTTAAATTGATATAATCATGCCTATTCGTACTGCTCATGTATCTCTGGTATGGTTAGCTGGATATGGAGCGGTTTGACGAGTTTTGCGTTGTTATTTTCGAGTGGGGGAGATCCCATCAGCAGAACCTGCAAACTTCAGAGAACTCTGAGAAGAGGAAATTCTTACAGCAGAGTAGAAACTCTGAGTGGGGGATGCTTTCACAACAGAGGGTTCTGACTGCCCGTAGGCTAACCGAGAGGGATCCCGTAGGTTGGTACTTGCGTTGCCGCCGCTGAATGAGGGCACTCCCACTTTGGGATGCACAAGCATCAGGGATTGATGGGGGACACTCCCACCAGCGGGAGGAAAAGAGGATGCGAACACAAGCATGCAATGGAACATCTTATATCAATTGTTAAATATAGCATAATAAGTGTAATAAAAGTCAATATAAATCTAACAGAGTGGATTAACGAAATTATGTACATTTAACTTCCAAATGCACGAAGTTATTTCGTCAAAGGAATAATCCAAAAAGGAAACCCCCATATATATATCATTTGTCTTGTGTGGTTTTAGGCTAAATATATATAATCCATATTAATCCAAAATGAACAATACATGCATGCAAACACAAAGATTATGTTTTTGGAATAAAAATGGTTTATGTTTGGATAATACTTGGAATCATAGGGTTTTCAAAGTGTTTAATTTGTATCTCTGATAGGGTTAGTGGTTTGGAGTGTTTTGGTAAGCATGCAGTGTTGTTTTTGAGTGAGGGTAATCCCATCAACGGTACCTGCAAACTTGGTAGGGTTCTGAAGTGAGAGTGTGACCCATTGACAAATTGGATGCATCGACTCTGAGTGGGTTAGAACCCATCAGCAGAGGGCGATTCAAGTCCTCGAGTGGGGACACCCCCCCAGCGAAGGGTTTCGATTGCCCGTGGGCTAATCGAAAACGGGCCTGTAGGCTGGTGCTTACGTTGCCGCCTCCGAGTGGGGGACACTCCACTTCGGAATGTACAAGCATCAAAGACTAATGGGGACACTCCCATCAGCATGACAGAGACTCCGAGCGGGGGACACTTCCACAACAGAGGTTTTGACTACCCGTGGGCTAATCGAGAGGGGGTTCGTAGGCTGGGCTTGTGTTGCTGATTTCAAGTGGGAAACACTCCCATAACGGGACGTACAAGCGTCAGGAACTGATGGGGAACACTCCCATCAACAAGGTGACAAGGAAACGGTAGAAGTAAAAACATTTTATTTCATTGATTTAAAAAAAAATGCACGAGCTTTAAAGAAAATAAAGGGAGAGTTATTGGTTTAAAATACTCTTCTGTCTTTGGAGGAGGAATTGGGTCACTCAATTGCTTTGTACTGAGTGATTGTATGCTCTGTTCTGTAGGAGGCAGAGCGCTTGGTGTCCTGTAATGAAGGTCGCTCCAGGTGTAAGAACATACTCTTGAAGAAGTCTTGGCGGACAAGTTCTTTCAGATACCATCAGAGACTTTTGCAATGAGCGGTCTTGTGTCCTTATTTTTGTGGAAGGAATAATACTCTCGCTCTGAGAAGTGTGGGATCATACTGGATCAGCTTCGAGCGTCTTATCCACTGTTGGTCCTTGATGGCATTGAAGACGTCGTTGATGGGGAGTCTGCGGGGTGAAGTGTTGCTCCGCTCTGAAGGCTTAGAGTGGATCTGGGGAGAGAATGAGGAACATCTACTTCTTAAAGGCGGGTTGCCCTCAGCTTTGGTTGTTGGCATGGGCCGGAGTCTTACATTGCGAGCTCACATCCCTCTGTCTGTCGTTGTTGCATTGGAGAGAGGTTGGTTGAACTCTTCACGACTTATTCCAATTGAATGTAAGGCTGGGCCCAGGACAAGACTTCACTCGTCCGCGTAATGTCGTGCTTCATCAGGTGTTTGTATAGGGGTTAGAGATCTGCAACCTGCTTATAAATGCGAGCGCATAGACATCTTTATCATAGTTGGGAGTCTTGACAAGTTGGCCCTAATAGTAGCTGATGTAGGACTTGAGGCTGTCACCCTACCTTATCTTGACAAAGAGGAGGTGATAGTTCTTCTTTGCCTCCCGGTGAGAGACGTACTGAGTGAAAAACGCTTCGGTGACCTCCTTGAAGTTGTAGAGAGAATAGGGCGGCAGAGAAAGTAGAGCCAATTCGAGGCCACACCTTTCAAGCTGGACGGAATTGTTAGGTACATGATCAGATCGTTGCCGAAATAGAGCACTATTTGTTGTTGAAATACTTGATGCGTTGAACCGGTTCGCTCACTTTGAGGTAGTAGTCGAAGGTTGGAGTTGAGAACTTCCTCAGAAACTCGCACTCCAGGATCTTTTTGGAGAGGGGAGTTGAAAACTTTGACAGCTGAAAGTGTTGGTCGTCTATTGAGTTGCAACTTAGCCTCCTCGATCCGTCTTTGGATCAACTCGTCGGGGACTCGATGTCGAGAGAGATTCTTCAATTCTAGGCTTGCTTTCCGTTTGCGTCAGTGTCTGGGTGTTTTGGAGGGCAGTGATTTGGGCCTAAAGTTGATCATTGAGTTACCTCAATGCCTCTTGTTCACGGATGACGTTCTTGTGGGAGAGCCGCCTGCGCGACTGATCGACGACAGGCGAGGGGACCGTGCCCCCAATGGCGTTGATGGTCATGCCTTTTGATGGACCCCGTTGTGGGTATTGTTTGTTTTCTCGGAGCTATCAGCGCTATAGAAGAGGTTTTTGAGAAAAAGATTTGGTTGGATGGGAAGGAGACCTTAAGCGTGGACTCAGATCTCAATGAAAGTACTAATTTGTGATGGACAAAACTGGCTCACTGTACCACAAGCGAAGTTTGAGTGCTCTCAGGGGATGTTACCTGTTAGAGCACACACGGAAGACACCTTTCAGGTTAGGAGCACCGGGTGGTGTTGACCTTAGACCCTCGGGTGTGAATCAGTAGTCGGAATGAATGTGGGTAGACTGAGCAGATGATTAATGCTGGTGTGTAATAGTGGACTGAAACATAAAAACTTCTAGTATATTGATGAACTAGCACATGGAACTGTTAGTGTGGTGATTGGAGTAGCACGAAAAACTGCTAGTGTAGTGGAATGATGGACCCAAAATATGAAAACTTTCAGTATAGCGGTGATGTGTGTGTATGCTTTGAGGATTAGGGAAGCGATCGATTCCCTTCTCCTAGGAGAAAAAGGATTATATATATACCTTACATGGTGCTGGTTAGAGGCGGAATTGGCAGGCTGCTGTAACTGCACGATCTGCGCGTGTTTGATTTATTGTAATGACTGTGATTACTTGCGGGTTGTGATGGCATGTCGGGGAATCTACTGTCATGTATAGTCATCCCTTTTAATGTAGGGGCGTTACACGCGTCTTCAACGTGGGGAAGATGATGCTATGTAATGACTGATGGGGATTTCAGTGGGCTGTTGTTGAGAGTCTCAGACTCGGAGTTGGAAACTTTGGATGTGGATGGTTCCAGAGTGATAAATCTTTGGAGTGGCGGATATGGTTCCCGATTTGGGTGTCTTTGGAATGAGGGGCAACTCCTGGAAGGCTAGGAGAGACACATGATCCGGGATGGATTCAGGGACTTTGTGGATATATTGGGAAAAGCTCTTGTTGGTAGCTTGGACAGTGTCATCATCTTGACGAGGGTCAAATTTTGACCACTACTCATAAACACAACTCATAAACACATGTCGGTTGTAATTGAAACTCTCTTGATTCTATAAGATAAACATTGCCACAATTTAAATTTTCTTCATGGTGCTGTTGTCAGCTTATGATATCAACTTCCAAAATTGCAAATTATCTGATATAGCACATAGTCAGATCAATTGCTGAGATTTTATCGTATTTTAAACTTGTTTCTTATTACTATTTTGAGACTACCTATTATTTAAATAACTTAAGTTAGAAAATACTTATTTCCTTTATACCTATGGTACTTCGATGTTGTTTTGAAAATTAGTTTGTTGTTGTAGTTGATCATATTGCTCATATAGTCTTTGAAGCTTACTGCTTTTATAACTTGTTCTTATCAGTTTTTCTTGCTTGAATTTGCAGTATCCATGGTCAGTGTGCAATTATCATGTTTGATGTCACTGCACGATTGACGTACAAGAATGTCCCAACATGGCATCGTGACCTTTGCAGGTTTGTTGTTGATTTTGTAAAAAATCCATGCTATTGATTTTGCTTTACCTTCTCTATTTCTAATCTGATCCATCATTGTATATGAAAAATGTTCAGGGTGTGCGAGAACATTCCTATAGTTCTGTGTGGTAACAAGGTTGATGTGAAGAACAGGCAGGTGAAGGCAAAACAAGTGACTTTTCACAGGAAGAAGAACCTGCAATACTATGAGATTTCTGCTAAGAGCAATTACAACTTTGAGAAGCCCTTCCTCTATTTGGCAAGAAAACTTGCCGGGTAATAATAGTGACCGGTGGCACCTATCATCTTTTATCTGCTTGTAGTTTATTCTTGAACCAAGAAAAGTGTCTTTTGTGGTTGACTTGTGTTAAATGACACTGCAGGGACCCCAACCTCCACTTTGTTGAATCTCCAGCTCTTGCTCCGCCAGAAGTGCACATTGATTTGGATATACAGAGACAGTAAGTGTTTTGAGCACACTTTTTGAACTTTGATATTTGAGATTCAACAATTATTTGAAAGCCAGCGAGGGTTGATTCTCTAACCTTTCTTTCTTGTTTTGACAGGCATGAGGCGGAACTTGCTTCTGCTGCTGCCCAGCCTCTTCCTGACGATGATGATGATGCATTCGATTAGAGAGCGGAACTTCACTTGTTTGCTTCACTATCTGGGCTTTCCTGATGTTGATGATGCTGCATTCGATAGAGAGCGGAACTTCACTCATTTGCTTCACTATCTGGGCTTTATCAGTGCAGTTTGCTAGGGTTCTAAGGAATATTACATATGTAGGGTTTCCTGGTTTAAAGAAACATGTTGGAGAGTTTGGATTGTGCCTCTTTTTTTTGCTTTGCAAAACATTGTTGTTATGATGAATATCTGTAGGGGAGATATTTAAATGCTCTTTACTGAGTTTGAACCCTTTGTTTTGTTATGGGAGAGCAGTGCGAGAGGGTTTGTGCCCAGGTTGCTAGTGAATCTTTGATATGCATTGTTCTGCTCATAATTGCTGCCCAGCCTTCGGGCTTTCAATTCAGAAGCATGCTACTAAAATGTTTAATTTACTTCTGGCATCACTAGCAATTTGTGAAGTCTGTCGAAAAGCTATTACTATCACTATTGCAGTTGAACTTATCTTTCCTTGAACACAAGCAGGTCTGCACGACTGTGTGCAGCATTTTGCATCATGGTGCAACTTGATTGTGAATTATCTGAATCCTTGATCTTCATGTTCTTTATGTAGTTGAAGTCTGTTTCAAGTTCTTTCACTTTGAATTGACATTTTTGTTGCATTTTTCCTGTTCTTTGTGACTCAGATTGGTTCAAAACTTCTATATATGTGTTGTTTGTGTTGTAGATTTGAATATGGCCAAGTAATGGCAAAAGAAAAATGTCTAAAGTTATATTACTCGTAGATCAATTTTTGTATATGTATTTGTATATGCACAAAATACATGCATGTACTGTCTGCTTGCATAAGACATACGGCACGCGCTCACACATTGGAATTGGATATGCTGAATGCTGTGGACTGAACTTGTTCGGGCAAAGGTCTCTTATGGTTCTAGCTATTTGGCCGATGGTTGAGGAATCAGTTACGACGCAAATGCCATTCGTTCGCGACATTGGATCTACAGTGAAAACAAAGAGAAAATTCTCAACATATTTTCGAGAGAAGTAGTATGTTATTAGCGATATATTATAAAGAATCGTAACATCTTGTTTGTATTTTACATCTAAGGTTTCCAATAATGTATGTCGACAAGTGCAACATATCAAGGCCTTTAACTCATCAGGCCAGGCCCCTCAACTGCATTGCCTGTAACCTGGGGCATTCGACGAGTTACTAGACTAGTGATATTGATGAGCTGAACCTGGTCAGGCCAGAGAGGAACTGAACTGAACTGATATGGTCCACGGCAGGCCAGAACGAACTGGGGCACAGCGACATTCTGCGTTCTCTCTGGAGAATCGATCAGTTATCGCAGCCACGATCGATGTACTGCAACGGTCAGACCCGTCCGAGACCGGCCAACATTTTTGCCGGGGAGTACGGGGACCGGCCGAGGATTAGCCTCTTAAAGACCAAGTCAATCTAAAATTTGAACACATGAGATACTACAAACATTGTATTATGAGAATCTTACTGTTGAGACAATTATTTTATTTGCCTCAAGTCAGAGTAACTGGTGACATCCTGACATAATGGTAAAAACGTTAAGCAGTGAGTTGTGGGAGTTCCAGGTGTTCAAGTCTATTGTGGGTATTACGTAACCTCAGTTCCTGCTACAATGTTGCTGTCCGATCTGGACTGGGCTTTTCTGATTCGAGCAACTGAATGAGCCGAGTCACCAGCTTTCTGGCCCAACACACGACGGGTTTACTTAATTATGGGTGCTAACTTTTATAGAACTTGAGTGTGACTGGTCTGGTTGATTATAGATATCCTAGTTGGCATAATAAATAATGATAAGGCCAACAGCAAGGGGGGGGTCTGGGTCAGGTCAAATTTGGGTCAAGATCAAGTCCTGGGCCTTGACAAAAATCTGGTGACCTGGTCTCTCTCAGGGCTAACACTACCTGTCTCCAATTAATTGGGCAGATAAGATAAGATTCTGACTTTGAGTAACATTACCTTTTTCTTTGAACTTTTGTGGACAACTCCAACCTTTTCCACTGGTGTTTGAGCCTCTCACATCTTCGATCTCATCAAACCCCTCACCGACCATTGTAAACCTCATGTTCCATGGGACGAGCCGAATCAAGCCTGACCGGAATCACTGACACAGCCCAGCTCACCGTGGGCCTGATCCGGGCCGTGGCCGCAGCTCAACTGTCAGTGAACCACATTGAACGCACCGCCTCCTGTCGGCCCCGCCCCACGGCACATGACTCCCAACTGTCGGTGTCGATACGCCGTTGATCGCATGGGCTTTGGCCCATGCTTTGGTGGACAGCACAACACTGACACAGCCCAACTATAACTGGCCCACAGTCTGCTTAATTCCCAGGTACCGGCACTTATTGCCCAGTGCTACAGCCATTGTCTCAGATTTCAAGCAAAATCGCCCGCCAATCGGTTTAAAAGCCAAAATGTTACTTTTTATTAGTTGCCAGAAGAGTTCGGATGAGAAGGTACATTGCTGTCGAACTGATCAATGGCGAACGCGTTGGTTCGCCTTGCTGTGTGTCTGTGTGTCGTGTCAGTGTATCGAGCAATGGAACAGTCTTTGTGACTCAACGCCTCACATCTTGTGAGCTGAAAGGGGCATTTAAAACAGCTGTGGGACTATGTGGCCTTCCCTACCTCAGTAGACTGAGTGTGAGCTTCAGGCAGTGGCATTAATGGTGCTGAGACAAGCATAACTACAGAGAGGGATGGGGGTGGGCAATTCTTCGGAGGCGTGACACTGTCGGTGGGTGGTCGGAGTTGAATGTGATGGGCAGCGGCACTGCTCGGTCCATGGCAGTTCAGACGGGGGCAGGCGGAAGCGGGTCCGAGAACGACGTTGGTTCGATGTCCACCTCTCATCTCTGTGAGCCCTGATCAGTAAAAAAACTGAACTGAACTGAACTGAATTGAATTTGTGGGGTCTTTGATTGAGTACTTGCAAGGGATTCAAAGGTTTTTCAAAATGGGAACAACTTATCGTATGAACTCTTAACAAGTACCTGCACATTGTCTGTTGCTATCATGGATTTATTTATCTTACATGAGAAATGGATCAAGCTAAAAAATTCTAATGTGGTAAAATTTCCGGGTTCTTTTAAAAAATTTTCGACTCAACTTTTGTTTTTTCCCCCTCCTCTTCTGGGAAAATTTCAAAAGACTACTTGGTTGCCAAGTGCCAACTAATTTTTAGTTTTCACATTAGTTTGACAACTGGTCGTAAAATTTTGTTAAATATTAGTCTGTTTTCTTCTTTTTTGGGCTCTTGGCTTTCGTGTTTTAACATTCACATTAGTTTGACGACTCGTTGTAAATTTTGATCGATCTTAAGATAAGACTTTCAACACCTTTGAATTAAGCTGATGCTAATAATGACAACTTGCTAGGCAACAATTAAGCTTTCAACGCTTTTGAATACAAAAATTAACACAATAGTTTAGTTTCGGTGTCAACACGTTATTCAAATAGTAAAGTTAAAATTAAGCAACTTTTAAGGTCAAAACCAAAAGGAGGCTAAGAAGTCTAAATCTCCTTTTCCCTATAGTTGAGCACGCCTGAAATTCTCAAGTCTAATGTGCCATCAAAAGCCCATGATAAGGTCTATCATCTTAGTTTTTGTTGTTAATCATCATGTGCTATCAATTCCAACTTCTTCAGGGACCCGCAGGCTTGTGTGATGACTTTAGCCAAATCATGGAAAAAGGTTGAGATAGGGTG